>JBAJNP010000890.1:47125-75417 GCA_036877545.1 Yasuhikotakia modesta | reverse complement strand
ACACACACACACACACACACACACACAAACATTACACACGCGTCAGGATCATATAACACAATACAGCATCACTGGATCTGAACGCGACGCACTGTCGCATCATGAACGCTGCGGAACTCATGCAACAACATGCAGTTTAAACTCACCATCGTTCGCCGCGTTTATGCCGCGATGTTATGAACGTTATTATTGCACGAGCGCAGGTTATGCTGCAGGCGGACGCGTCGCTGTGCCGGTATCACTGCGGATGTCGCGCGTCGCATTAGACGCGTCGCGTTGACGCCTCGGGCTGCTGAGATGGAAACTCGGCGGGTCGGTCGTTGTGTTTGTTTGTGGTGCAAAGTTACGCATGTGCGTTTTATTTATTATAATTTACCCGTTTTATTTATTATAATTTGTGTTTCCAAATAGGTTGTGAATAAAACGTTTTGGCAGTAACGTTTGTTGAACGTTTTTATGTATCTATATCTAAAACGTTGCAGAATGACATCATTAATGCTAATACAGCTGCTAATAAATAGATGTTAATAAAACATTAAAATAATAAGTTTTGGGACTTAATGGAAACGTTCGTACAACCTAAAATTGTCACCGTCGGTCTCGTATTTCGGTTTTTAACCATCATAACATCGTAACTACGTTGTAAGAAGTTATAATCCTGTAAAAACTTTATTATTAAAACTTATTATTAACATTAAAGTTGCACGCTAAAGCAAAACGCGGCGTGTGCGTAACGTCTGACGTCATGACGTTGAACAGAGGCACGCGTTCTCCAAACTTTACTTTTTTTGTTAAAATGACATTAAATGTTAGTAGAAATTACATGCATTAAAATAACTATCTTCTACTTTTAATAATGCATATCTTTCCGTGTCTTAAAGTCCTGCTCACACCCAGAAGCACATAGTTTACATTGATTACAATGTGTTGATTTTTAATAAACTTTATTTTATGTGTTAATAAATATAGTAACGCTATATGTGAAACATGAACACTATTGCTTGGTTAAAAGGACATCTTGTATATTCTAAAATGTTTTAGACTAACATTTTTGATATAAGTTAATGCACATAAATATAAAGTTAAACTTGCTTTCTATATTGTAACATCATATATAAAAAGTTAAACTAACATTACTTCAAGTGCATTTTTATAAAAAGACAGCAGCTAATGTTTTGAGAACGCTCCCTGTTAGCTGCGTCTGCGCATACGCATCATTCTTTCTTATGTGGCTTTAAATTTCACACGAATTTCACAAGAGCAGCTTTTAAAGGGCAGATCTTATTTAGAAGATGCCACACACAGTGCTGTGAGGGCAAAAACATGCGTTTCCCTCATCAGCATTAAAAAACGCTGAGCAAACGTGTCTTTTTTTAAGGTTAGTAGCTGAAAACCTTCTTCCCTCGATCATGTGACTGATGTTTTCACACAAGACCTTTGAGGGATAATTATTTGTTCCCCGTAAGGCCGGCCGATTATCCACCATGTTTCATGATACACACACAAAATACTTCCAACCCACAAACTTTAGATGGATTTAATGTAACTTGACATTTCTCTAGGACAGAAACATCTTGGCAGACAGTGAAGACAAGGAAGAGACTCGGGTTTAAGTGAGCTATATTTATTTCTGAGGACAGAGGTTAGATAAACAAGCATTTTTAAAGACACAAGTAGAAGCTGTTTTAATGATCTCTGAGTCTTGCAGTTTATAATGGTGTTTCTCATGGTGAATTCAGCATCCGCCGTCACTCTGGTAACTGCCACAAGAAGACATTTAGAAGGTGAAGTTCTCCGGCCTACATAATTATCAACATCTCACTCTATTCCACACAATAAATCTGTTTTATTCTCACACGAGGGGAACAAACAGAAGATCATTTGAAACTAATGTTCAGCGCTTTGAAACGTAAATTAAATCTTATCATTTGCTTTGTGCATCGAGCATCTCATGAAAATGATACAATCGTTTACAAACTATAAGTCTGAAGTAAAGTTCAAAAATTAGCCAGTGACGTTTAGCTAGATTTCTTCCCATGGTTAGTTTGGCCCACAGGCGCGATGGACAGGAAGAACTCCGGCTGTCTTTTGCAGCGCAGGGCGAGCAGAGCGGGTCCAACCGCGTACAGCAGGTTCAACAGGAGGATGGACGGCCGGGCCGCGTCAGGAATCCGGTAAATTTCTTCAGTACGAGGGTGCAGAGAGGCTCCGATATGAGACCACTGACACTAAAAATACAAAATGTTTCTTATTCACAATGATTCTTTGTTGCAGCTGCATCTGTTATTATTGTCCTGTATAACTCTGCTGCAGTTAGTTTTGGGCAAAGACTGCAGTGTTTTATTAAAGGTATTCATTTATTGTTATATGACATTTTTGTAAAACAAAATGATGTAGCACAAAGACTCCAAGGCCAAGATGGTGAAATGTGTTGTTAGGTACCTTCTGCCTGTAAGTGGCATAATACACACACACACACACACACACATACACATATATATCTACATATGGATCATGTTCTGAATGTTCAGTTCTACAGTGATGCTGTCTGCTGGAAGTCTTTGATTAGTAATGCTGACTGCTGTGGTCTCACACTGAGTTTAAAGGAGCGTTAGATGAGATTGTTCAGACCACAGCTTTGATCGAAGACTGAGAAGCAGCATACAGTTGAAATCTTTAGTTTCAGCTCCTCAAAAGGAAAACCATGGTGGAGGATAGAAACTCAGTCATAATGGTACAAAGTGTTCATCATGGAAATACTTTGTACAGATTAAAGTATTAGATTAAAAGTGGGATAAAGTGAAATTCATTAGCACAACTTTGTGTTTTTGAACATTTGTGAGTAATGTCTCATTCTGTTTTTGTAAGTAAAAATGTACGGTAGTCTGATCAACTGAAGTAACTTTGAATTCAATTTTATGCCAAATACTGATTATATACTGATTATTTATACTGATTTTTTAAAATATATTTATATATTATATATTTTTAAGTTTATATACGTTAGGTAAGTGCATCTTGTACATTGTATAAATACATTGTATATTGCATATATATTATATGTAAACTGTGTGTAAAGTTTGTAAAAATACATGTATGTAAATGTATGTAAAAATTCAGTTCTACCTGTAAAATGGCACCTGCAAAAAACACGGTCCAGTCCAGCATCCAGGTGCAGCCAGGTGTCCACAGCCCATAAACAAACGCACCCAGCAGAGGAGTCGCATAAAAGAAGAGTAACAACATCTGGAAAGAAACAACATCACGCAACAGCTATTATTTTTTCTTAGAGTGACAGCGGTCGCTGGCCTGGCCTGGCCTGCTACGCTTTAATGGTAAATTAATGCGGTCCGACTCTATTCTCAAGGGCAACACTGATGCAGTAGCACGCACGCACAGAATACAGAGTGCTGCGTTGCTCGCGCATTTATTGCGACATAAAACACGAATGCGTTGAGGAATTACCCACGATTAGACACTAAACGCCACCTGGTTGAAATTGTTTGTGCTGCGTCACACGAAGCCATTTTTGATGAAGACTGAAAGTCAAGTTTACTCTGTAATGATGGTACATCTGCTTTGGAGAGTTTTATATACTTGAGTTTTAAATGAATCATAATAAATAAGGAGAAAATAAACACAACCTGATCGTCTCCAGATTGTCTCAGCAGATTTTGGGTTTATGTTAGAACCTTCAGTGACACTATGAACGGGGCCTAAATGTTTCTTACACACATACTTGGTTAGAGGTTTTATAACATTGGTTTAACATGCATGTTCACAATTCAGTAATAATGGGGGAAGCTTTTGAAGAATTCATAGTGAATAATACAAAAAAGGAAAATGTTCTTACAATGTAAAATTATTAGCTGGGAGCACCTAAAAATACAAAATGATGTCTTTGTTCTTTGTCCAATCAGATGTGTTGGTTTGTGTTCATTGCTTATCAATCACATACCACACAGACACACACGAAACCTTGTTCAGGGCAGATGGAGGGTCTCAGAAGAGCTCACGGGTGGGATTAGCTTATCAACTTCTCACAGCACATGATCGATGGGCTGACATTGTGGCCAGGCTTCAGTTAGAACAAGGACTTTTGATAACCTATTGACCAGGTTAAAACCCACTGCAGAGGAAAACAAAGGTACCCTCATGGTAGTTTGAGACAGTCTGAAAGGTTATTCCTCCGCTAGCATAGGTGACAATGAGGCACTCAGGACTGGAAGTCTTTTATTGAGCGCTTATTGATCTGAAAAGACCAGCAGAATGAATTCCCCTACTGGTTTAAACTGGTTTATTCTGCTGTATTGCTCTGCTGTAGTCTAGCTAGAGGACCAACACGGCTGCTCAGATGACAAGAAACATTCTCAGAACGTTTTTTAAAAGTTCTGTCAAAGATGTCAAACCTGTTCTTGTAGTAACAGTAGCAGAACGTTGTTTTAACATTTATATATCATTGCTGTTGTTACCATAACATTTTAAAAATGTTTGCATGTTCCTCTAACCAGGCAGTAATGTTAGCACAAAAAAATCATCAAAATTACATTTTTTTTACTCAATGGAAATATTAGAAATTGGAAAATGTTCCTATAAACTTAAACTGTTAAGTGAGCATGCCAAACATTTTTAGAAGGCTAATGTGTGAGGTTTTAAGAAGCAAAGCATGCTGGGAGCTTGCCAAGAGCAGAGCTGAATGAATGTGATCACTGTAAGAGCTTCAGGTTACTGGCCGTGGTGGACCACGGAACGACACGCTCACCATAACTTTGGGGAACCCCACGGGGTCTTTCAGATACGGTTCGTATTCCGTCGCGTATCTGTGGAGGATTTCCAGCGGGCAATCAAGAACAGCCTGGACAGAGAAAGAAATCCTTATTGGAGTTGACTACGGCTTCAAAGCAGGTTGGTTTATTTAAACCAAAACAAAGTTGAGTTTTCTTAAGCTCAACATTATTTGAGTAAGTCATGTGATGACTAAAATGTTCTTTGGTGGTTTCTGATGGTAACTGATATGACTCCTTGACATATCTTCAAGCACTGACGTTCATGTACGATGGCATCAATGAGGACCTTTTGAAATACCATGAAACATTTGAAAAACTTACCAACCCCCTAAAGAGACTGAAGCCCATGGCAACCACCAGATAAATCACGAAGAGAAGATCCAGAGGACGCCAGATTAAAGCCTTTTTCTGCTCACGTTCAGCCTGAAGGAAACCAGGACCAACAGTTACAAACGTTTCTTCTGAAGGTCAGTGGTGTCATTTTGGTTCTTCACCTTAGATGCTCCTACAAGACGTCCATCTCTGGGCCTGGAGAACAGAGACACGGCTGCCCATATGGGCACCAGCAGGAAGGGAAAGTTTAGCCAGAAAGCTGGACGAATTTCTGATCCGTATTTACCTGTAATTAAAGATGCCAGAGGAGCAAAAACATGTCGTGCAAGAAGTAATATTATTTTATATTTGTTTGGAAAACCCAGCCAACATGGAGCGTTCTCAGAACATTGGTTAATGTTCTCTAAACGTTTGCAAAATGTTCCTTAAGTAACGTTAGTAGAACATTTTTAACATTACATATAATATAACAGAAATGTAATTCTTAAATTGTTGGTAAAACAATGTTTGAATAATGTTTAAACCATAGCGTTAATACAACGTTTAAAAAGGAAAGTTTTGACGTTTCTGTTGCTTAATGGAAACGTTAGGGAAACGTTCATACAACCTAAAATTGTAAGCTGGGAATAACCCAAAACGTGCACTTTGATGTTTCACAGAGGTTTGAAGTCGTGTTCATTTTACATCTACATGAAGCTCTGAGATGCATCGTGTTCCGTATCGGTTCTGACTCACCAGCCACTATTCCTGGAACAAACACCATCATATTGGCACACAGCGACCCAGACCAAAACAGACCCAATGTGCGGTATTGTTGCCTGGCGTGATAAGACACGTATTTCACACATACAGGAACGTCTACTTCCTTTAAAGCACCTCAAATATCACGTCACGTTCCTCTTACAGGCCGGCGTCACCTTAACCTGTTCAGATGTTTCTCCTCCGTTCCCAACGCTTGATGTGACGTCACCCAGATCTTTCTTCCAAAGTTTTCTAAAAACTTTTCTAACTTTTTTATTACTTGTGCTCATATAGATGTAAGTAATACTATCACACAAGAGTCTGGTTTACTGTAAATAATGTAATTCGTACATGTACGATGTACATTTTTGACAAACCTGTCGGACATGCGACGCACCAGCGTCAGGTAGATTATGAAGTGAACGACACCGTCCCAGTAACACATCATTATTCCGTAAGACGTTCCGAGATACGGCTCGCCCTGGAGAAACGTCACAACCATCAGAGAACGGGAGAGACCAGCATCTTATGACATCATCAACACCGATACTGACGGTTTCCCGGTAAAACTCCATGAATCCCGAGACGATGCCGTCGTGCTCCAAGGCGCTGGTGAGGTCGATGACGCAGGTGAAGGAAAACTCTGCGAAAACTGAACGGGAACGCAAACGTCAAACGCAAACATAATAATCTCTTGTGTTGCGTTTAAAGATTTGCACAATGTGGCCAAAAGTAAATAATAATGTAACATAACACATTTCTATACCCAGTGTAATATCCTTGGCATTACTACACACACGTGTTGTGTGTTTGTTATAAAAATAACCAAACGTTGTTTAGTTGTTTGGCGTATTTAATGCTGTCTTGTCTCTGAACCTTGAAAGTTGTGGAAGTCTGATAAACACTGTTGTATTGTTGTAAACACTTAAAAATGTTATACAGCCCTTCAAGTTGTTGTGTTTGCACAAAATACTTTACCAAACATTTGTGTAATTTACAAATGATCCAGCCATAAGTGTTTGTTTATGTGTTGGGAGACTGTGATCAAATCTAACAACAAAATATTGTTTCTATCCAAAATGACACGTGGCTGTTGGCTGCGATGAACGAGCAGGTTTTAATAGCAGGTTTTACAAATAAAAAGGGCATTTGTCTTGGCATTTATCTTGGCATTTATCTTGGCACTTTCCAAACGCTGAACTGAGAAGTTTTGAGCTCTCAGCCTCAACGCATCGCACGAACGCTTTTTTAATAAGACGTACAACAGGTAACAACCGGTATCCGCTCTCTGTATTAAAACATTTCACTCTTACCAGCTATCGCTTACCGGCAAGGTGGAAGAGGATAATGATGCTTTAGATAAAGAAATGTATATGTGGGGGTCTTGTGTTGAGTTTTTCTGCTTTGAAACACGGCCGTGCCAAAGGGCGCGTTGTGGAGATGCCAAATGTCCCGCGTGGCATTTCCCGAGCGCCCGGGTGGCCAATAATGAGGGCTGGGGACGAGGAGGACACATCTTAAGTATAAATACTGTAAATGTCACTGTGACTGTGTCCAACGAATTTAAAGGCACAGCTCAGCTAACAAGAACGTTCTCGGAACGTTCTCTCAAGGTTGTCAACAAAGGTTACTGCGGTAAAGTTAGCAGGATGTTTTCTTAACGTTACACTTTGGTTATATCCAGTTGTTATTTCTAAAGTGTTAGTGGATTGACGTTCTTGTAACCAATAATAATGTTGACATAACCTGTAACACACTGGATGTTTTAAACGTTTGGGGAACGTTCTTACAACCTAAAATTGTTAACCGGGAACTCCTTTATAATCTCCTACCCCAAAAGTTTTCAGTCCTCACAGTGGGACTTGAATTTTCAGGAGTTTATTGTGAAGAAAATGGGAGATGTGGAAATAAAGACGGGTGTGTTATTGTAGCACAAATACTATCCTTGTATCCAATTTCATGGTTGGATCTCCAGACTAGATATTGGCTATAGTGTCCAAGTGTCTGACTGACATTGAGCCCAGATACACGGTCTGATAGGGGGTATTTTCCACCTTTTTTTAATCCATCGGGATCTGGGTTTGTCTTACCTGCGTTACGGACCCGATAGCAGCATTATCATTATGATCCGTTCCGCCATACCGTCACCTTTCGGTAACTTTCCCGTATTAATGCCGTTATCTTAAACACACTGAATCTCAGCAGCACAATGCAACAGGATGGCTAACATACTTTTATTGTGTCCTGGTAAATAAAGTAAGTAAATAAAGAGACCAATGCAATGAAATGTCAGCTGACCATCATACAAACCCGTTCAATATTGAATAAAGGCTTATGTGACCTTGTTACTTTAAAGCTGCAAACTCCTCTGGTTAAAAGCGAACAAAGTACATGACAGATCAGTGTTTAACCCTCTCCTTACCTGAAAAAAACCCAATCATTTATAAGTTAAACTATCGAAATGCTTCATTTGACCATCATACACAATATAAAGGACGTAAAGCAACGTGCAATTCAGGTCTCAAAACAGAGGAGGCGCCAGAGAGCCACAATAACAGATTGCGGCATTGAACTGTTTGCTTGTTTTGAAATGTGCAATGAGAATATAGTGAAAACATAAACGTAGGGCTCATACCATAAAACAGGGGGTCTTTAGGGGGGTCGCAGCGAGTGGCAGCGTAGATTAAAAGAAAAACAGCCACCAGAACAGCCGCTCCGGTTCCCAGAATAACCATCGGCCTGCGGACATAAAAATGACGAACATTATTAACCTAAAGTCCACTTGAATCCATAATGTCCCTGTTTATTATCCTAATGTACCGCATTTTTTGTCTTTATAATCTTAATGTAACTTTTACACCTGCGAAAACACTTTTCTTTCAAAGGTGACGTCACCAAGCACCACATTTGCACGCCCCTCCTGCCTGGCGTTTTTCCCATTCATATCACGTTTTATAAAATGCATATTTATGATGTTATTGTTTTCATATTGATAATTATGTAAGCATGCACTTGTTCATTTTGGGCATTCCTCGTGTCCTTCAACAGTTCCATAAACTCATTGGTTTTCCCCACACATGAGCACGTGTGCGCGTCCTCTCTCCCGTCCTCTCTCCCGTCCTGATTAAATGAACAGAGATGAATGAGTTTGGCACACGGAACGGCCATTATCCCACCATCCGGAACACCAGCGGGACGGGAACACGCGATCCATCTGCCTCTGTGACGTAATAGTGGTCGGGAATACAGCTATTCCGTCAGGAAACATGTCGGAGTTTAAACTGGACATTAAAAATGTCCGAGTCGTTCAAATGAATCGAGGAATCGACTCAAATGAATCAATTCATTATACAACGTCTGCAATGAAATATTTGAGAGTATAACTAATATAATGATATAATATTATATATATTAGTTATATAATTGAGTATAACTAATATAATGAGTTATACTCATATTACATATATTAGTTATATAATTGGGTATAACTAATATAATGAGTTATACTCATATTATATATATTAGTTATATAATTGAGCATAACTAATATAATGTATATTCGCCACAGAAACGCATTAATATTAATAATTATTATATCATAGACAAGTTTTACAAAATGGTTTATAAGTTTTTCTTGACTGTGAGAAACCCGAAGAAAATGTTTATTAAGCTTAACAATATCTGGAAATGATGTTTAGAGTTTTAATCCAAACGTCAGACAGACAAATGCCATGTCTTGTAAGTTAAATTGGCTTCCTATTGTGATGTTAAGAACAGCCTGGAGAGACAGAAATACACACAAGAGTGTCTGCCAAGCACAGTGTATAATTTTCTTGGCTTGTTTTGAGGACTTACATCATTTGCATGGCTGTAATGTTTTGATGTAATGTTAATGTAATGTTCTTTGCTTAATTTATACAGTAATAATGCAGCCATTTTTGTCACAGAAGGCAGCAGCTATAGTCTGGATCCAATAAATTATTCATTTTCTAATACGAATAACTAGCGTGACTTTAATAAATAGTTAGTCAATAATACTGAATGCTTTACTGCCCTCAAGCGGAAGAAACGAAAGAAACAACAACAATAACGTTCCCTACCGTTTCCCTTGTCACAAAATGGTAAAAATGTTCATTTGAAATTCTAGGAAAGTTCAAACTGTTCAGTTTTTAAACGTTGTGTTAATGTTAAAAGACCTGTTATATGTCTTTGTTAAATAATACGTTTTGCATAACAAGTTTTGTTTCTGATATATCATATATAACGTTATAAAACGTTCTACACGTTCTGCTTTTTACAATAACTTTGAAAGGAAAATTAGTGAACGTTCTTTGAATGTTCCCCATTAGCTGGAACAACCACTTAAAGATTTATGTTAATTTATGGCTAATATATATACAGTATATATATATATACAATATATAATATATATACAGTAGCCTAATAAATGACAAGAATACTCACTCTTGAAATGCTGGAAGATGATTCATAACGTGAAGAACACCGAGAGCCGTCAGGGAAAACAGAAAAACACATATTTCCTGTGCCATTGTTGCGCTGGCAGAATATATCAGCTTTTCAGTCCAGTCACAGTTATCAGATGAAGGCCTGCATCTGTTGTTAGTTGATAAAAGCAGATTTTATTGTAATAAATGTATAAAGTTATATCGCAGTTATGTAAAGATTGCACTTGAAATAGTTCAACTTTTCTAGTACTTAAATATTGTACAGGTGTGTCGTGTTATTGACTATAAACTTTTACTTACCAAATGACACCCTCTTCAAAACTTGCGTGTAACTCAATTTACAACGCCACTGTGAGGGCCGTGTTATATGAGAATAATCGAGACAAACAAAGGAGCTTTTCAAAAAGTACATCATTTTATTTAGTCCTCCATTTACATAATCGTGTTTACTTTTGGTCCAATTTGTCTGAGCTCTGTGTGTGCCAAAAAAGAAAATCTCAGCCAAATTCGACACAGAAAAAAGAGGCTTTTGTGTGATTGTGTCATTTTGTGGGCTGAAGAATGTATGTAAGTTGCTACAGGGATAAAGGACCTTCTAAAATTAGTTAACAGATTACTGGATTACAAACAATTGCTAGTTGTACCACACTACTGTGACCTTACACTACCCAATATTAGCTATTATAGTACTGATATAATCTATCATGAAAGTACTGCATCATATTATATATTCTATAATATATTCTATACTTTATAACTGTAGGCCTAATGTATTTTATTTGGGAAAACAAGTGTAAGTTGTATATCTTATAGCTCCCGTTACACGCTGTTTCACTTTATTACCAACAGAGGGCGCCACGACCGAAAATATCACGTAGGTAAAGGTTTAAAAACTTTTCTACAGGTTTAAAAGTGTGTAAACTTTTAAGCAATTATTTTAAAAACTTTACACAAACACAAACTTTTAAGAAATTGTTCAAATACACGATTATATGTTGTATAATCCAATGTTTTTAATGCGTGTATCACTTTTCCTCTTAAGTAATGAAACTTTTCATGGAAATATGAGGAATGTACTGAATGTTTTGAGCTCCGTGTCCAACCAATCAGACGAGTTGTGGGCGGGGCGATATGTGTACCCCCCGATGTGACCAATGAAATCACAGAGGGGGTGGGATCAGCTGTTTATGGCTCTGATACAAGTGTATGTGCAAATAAACTTTTTTGTAACTTTTTCAGTATTTAAGGGGGATTATTTGGCCTGGATTGTATCGCCCTATTTCTTCTGCGTAATTAAAAACTTCTTAAAATGTCTGATACAGCGACACTCCTTGTTAAATTTCCACTAGAGGGCGTTACAACAAAAGAGTTAAATAACTTTGAAACTTACTGAACAGCCTAACTAAAGTTTAAAACAATTTACACGTTAAAACAGATTAGTTTGTATACTATCAATATCATAGTCTACGTTTGTTATTTCTCTGAAAACATCCGTAAACCACTTCATATTTGTACTTTATGTAACTTTTATTGCCTCCAGACTCTCGGCTATTGTGAACTTTCACACGTCATTTGTTAATAATAGTTTCTGACGCCCCGTCGACGCAAACGCGAGTGTGCGCAATTTGAACGCTTCCGTAACTAAGAAAAACGCCTACGCGAGGGCTCCGATTGGTCGAGCAGCTGTTACGTCAGAACACCGGCGGACGCGTCGCGTAACCAGACGCGCGTAACGTCCCAGACTGGCAGCCGCGGAAGTATCGCGTTACGGCTTCATTCCTGACGGCCCGAGACCAAACTGCGGTGCTAAATAAACCCAGGCGGTTTTAAAACAGACTATAAGGACCCGGGGAGTGAGTTTAAGGGCTTGTTTTGGACGTGAGGTGAGTTTTAAGCCCTTAATGTTCAACTTTAAACTGTTTGTTCGCGTCGCGGACTCGCTTGAGTTATTTAGCCGGTTACGCAAACGCGAAACTGTGACGTTTCGTTCCTTAAAGTTGCTTTAATCGATAGTTAAAAGTTGTTTAAAAGTCGTAATCGGTGGTTTAAACAATTGATCGGGGTTTGTGTACGTTTCGTTAGAGTTTGTGTCTAAGTTTACCTGGTCGTTGTGTGACGTGAACGTTAACTTGTGTGACGTTTTACTAACACAGTTTGTTTATTGACGTTTTATGAACGTCGTTCGTAACCATAAAGCCACATCAGTGCGTCTGTTATAGTTTTAGCAGCTATAAACTTTATATTTGATTATAAATACACGTACACGTACACGTACGATGACAGCTGATGGAAGTTTGTTAATAAGACACGAGCGATATTGAAACCAAGCGTTTAAATCCTTCAGTCGTGACGTCGGGCTTGTCTTAAGTTTGCTATGCAGGTGACACTTTTCAGTTCACTCGTAAAACAGGAAGTTACGTGTCTCGTTAAACACATTGGTTAGTCAAATGTTGAGAATTAGCCCTTTCCACAGAATTGCGATCATGCAAAGATATTCTTCCATGGAAGTGGTATCAGGGGTATTGCAGTGATATTGCAGAAGTAAGATGGTATTTATTAGATTTATTTGGGTGATATGGGCTTTTTTTGGGTCAGATGTGACAATGGTGTTTGCCCAGATCAAACTTCCTCCTGGTAGTCAGTAGTGCTTTTCCAGCAGTCAGTATAGACTGTCAACATGACATCATGGTCTGGGCGTTTACAAGGGGAACAAAAGCATGTAGTTATACCTATAGGAATGTGTGTGCATTTATGTGTCAAAATGTTACATAGTTTAGCATGTTACTGGTTATTTAATAGCTACATTAGTTGTTGAGTTAGTTTTGGCACAGAGCGTTTTGTGTAATTCGGACCAGTTTGGTGGGCAGCGCTGTTTGGTTCACAATTATTACACACTGGAGCTCTCTAGCTGTGATTTAACTCAAGATAGTGGCCAAGGACGAAGGCTGTATAAACCCTCTCTACTTCCGTTCAGCTATCTTTGACCAGAGCCCCTGTGTGTTATTTCTTTCCTGTTGTTCTGGTGATAAAGTCTCATTCTTGCATCTTGTTCCGATCAGAACACAGTACAAAATACTGCCTCAGCGTTTTACGTGTCGGTGTAGATTATTCAAAACATAATTTCCGTAGCTAAAGCCTGCTGGATATGGAAAGATAAAAAGGGAAACAGGTGCCCCGCTAACAGGGAACGTTTTTAGAACCGTAGCTAAGGTTCTATCTTTACAGTAGCTCTCCGCTCTGCCCTGCAAGATGGCCGGTTGATCTGTGCACATTGCCAGTTTTTACAGGGTGTTTGCTTCCGAATTGCATCATTGCTAGTGTGAATCTGGAGCAAAAACCAGTTTGTGGTCGTAAACAAGCTACTGGTGTAAGCGCTTTGGTTTGTTCCCAGTAATGTGAGTTTTCCTGAGGCCAGAAAGAGGTTTGTGGCATTCCGACCACCCCCAGTTTTCCCATTGCTTGGCTGTCGGTCGCTGTTTTTGTCACTGGGTATGAAATGTAAAACAATAAAGGACCCCCTTTATTTCCAGTATCCCATCTTTTGATCAGGCCATGATACAATCAGGTCTTTCTTTAAACACAAAGACCTCTGAGATGAACTGGTTTTGCTCACGTGTGCATGAGGTGTATATTTCTTCATATTCAAGAATTGTGTTAATTTAAAAAAGTGACATATAGGCATAAGTCAGAATGATTGACTGATATTTCTTAGAAATGCTGTTTGTGAAAACAACTATTTTTCAGTATTTTTTGCTGGTTTTTGAACATTTTTTGCAATATTTCTGCATTTCCATCACATTGTATTCGGCTGTTTTAAACCCAGAATTTATCCTCCAAAACAAGTCTAGTTGGTCTTAGCAAGCCCTGATTTAAACTAGTTGATTAGTTGATTTGATTAAGCCCCAAAAACAAGTCTGAATGGAGCCTGTAATACTTCCCCAAACTAGCTGACCAGTTGTTCAATTTTCAAAATGTCTGGAACATAGTTTCCTAAATTCTTGCAGTCTGAACCTCTTTATTAGGTCATCCTGGGTCTTTTGTCAAGGTCTATGTAATATTATGTCATATTTTTTCCTTTGGATCACGGCCGGTTGGAATTACGTCTGTTCTTGGTTTTGCTGGCGACCAGAACGTGTGTTTGTGGCTTGTTCAGCCGCTGCTCCCTGGATACGGTCTTTACCGGCCACCCTATCATTTAGCCAATCAGAAGTGGTATGTGCAGACAGCACGGTTCAGCGTTGGGTCCGCGACCAGCGTTGGGAGTTGCTCGGGTCTGAAGGGAATTGGAAAGCTATGTCCTGTACAACTGGGTCAGACTCTTTGCTGGAAGAGGGCGGCAACTGTCAGTAATGCAGTGGCAAGATCGGTAAATGAGTGGTTAAAGGAAGAAAAAGGATGTTTACATAGGTTTATTTACAGACTTTTGACTGTAGAGATAATTGGTTGAATCCACTAACACTGGTGATATCAAAATATTACTTTTTCCTTCATTTTAATCAGCTTTGACAGGAAACGAGCACCAAGACAGGAAAAGGCAAGGAAACAACAGAATAGATGGGATTAGAACCCACATTTCCCACATTAGCACCGAAGCGCAACATTTTCAGAGCTCAGCCGCTACGCCACCACTCCAAAGCGCTCTATAACTTTTAGCACACAGTGCTTTCTTTGTCAGCCTTTTATAAAAGAACCATTGAACCTTTCGATAAAAACCACCGGCTAATCACAACCCTTAATTCAGTTCCATTGAACACAATCTGACTTTAAACAGCCTCCATTGATCATTCGCTCTGAATGGCTTCGGTAAGCCGCTGAGATGACATTTTGATCCTCAGTGAAACGAAAACCTTGTGTGACTCATAACGGCTCCATAACATTCGAATTGTTGATGTTTGATGGTAATAAATGTCCCACCCAAATAGACAATATTGCCCGCACACAGAACCGCACAAAGAATCGGGCCGGACAGAATCGCAGTACTTCCTGCATAGCCTGTGTTTTTTAAATGAGTCATGTTCATTATTATTTGTGCCATGGTTACTGTTTGCCTGAAGCCTTTTAGATGATTCACAGAAATCTGGAACGGTGTGTAACGTATAAACTGTTCAGCTGTTTGCTTTTGTTTTGACTCTTAATCTTGTGATTTTTTTTTTTTGCTCTGCATGTCTCTGTGCTGAAAATATTATTTTTCCTGGATGTTTAGAGCCTGAAGGATCTGTTTGTTTAAGCAGCTATCTCAGTGCAACAGCAAAGTTAATAACTTTGGCTTTTGTACAACAGATATCAGACAGTGGAAAGTGCTGAGGAAATATTTTTGTTTTGGTGGCACTAATAGGTTAGAAATTACGTACTGTACGCTTTTTTCCCTACCAACGCCTCATTAATCTTGCAATGTTTTGTATGTGACATGAGCAAAGTAACTTTTTCCCTCCTGAATATTTAATCCGTTAATCAATGCGTCTGGTTTCGCCATCACAAACGTGTTGGGAAGCACTTAGCATGCTTAGTTTGTTAATCTAATTGCATTAGCATTGGCTGTTTCCAAACAAGTGTCAGCATGATTTTAGCTGTAGCATCTCTTGGGATCGTCTGTCACTAGTTCCAAAATGCAGCCGTCATTGTCAGTCATGTGTAACCTGGTAAAATCTCACTTAAAATGGTGCTTTGTTAACCCATCCTATTTACGTAGCATGAGAACAGTAGCTAGTTTTAATCTTTAGACAGGGCGTGTGTCAAAAAGCGAAAGAGAAACTAGTTTCTAGATCTGGACAACTGAGACGTTTAGCAAAACATTTTTTAATACATTTTTAGACATTTATACTTATTGGTTTTGTTGTTGTTTATAAGAACTATTAAATATGTTGATTAAGTAATATTAAACTATCTAGCATGCTAGCTTTGAGTGGAGAAAACTTTGTTTTTTTGTTTAATTTGTTTAGACTTATTTGATTGCATATTTAAAAAAGATAATGTTGTACAATTTTATATCTGATAAATGCAGTCTTACTGTTGTAAGTGGCTTAAAAAAAGAGACTTTATTGTTTCAGGTGTTATTTTGTACACTATTTGTGGACGGTGTCCCAGAACTTACAGAAACAAAGTTAGCCCACAAAAACCGTGTCCTTGTCGTTCAACGATTCCTCTAAATCTGATCTGTTAAACACATTAAATCCCTCCATATTCACTTGGAGAGAAAACTTCCCCTTCATCTAGACATAATATGCTAACATTGATTCTAGAGCATTGCTGGGGAAGCCTGGTGTGATGAAATCTCCGGGCCGTGGCTCGTCCTCATGAGGCTTTACAGCAGATTACCACAATCACACGTTCTCTGATGACTTCCATGTGCCTATATGTGCCGCTGTCACGCTAACGGTGATGCATCAGACTCTGAGCTCAGGCCTTGGGGGAAGTTAAAAACAGAAACTGTCCTGCTAACGCTGTAGAAGAGCATGATCTAAACAGTTTTTTGTGCATGTTTCCTTTTAAGTCCGTTCCAAGAACTTTACATCACCCCTGTTAATGTATCAGTGGCCTCTAGCGAAGAACAAAAGCAGGGGGCAAACAGAGATGAAAGAATCGCATGTGGCCTCCATCGCCGCAGCTCCTGCCTTGCAGGCGATGATCCCGAGAGCTGAGGTCATCAGATAATCTTCTTAGCCTTTAAAACTGGCATCCAGGCCACACAGGAAAAGCTCGAATCTTGCGACTTTCCAGACAGCTCATTTGACCTTCTAGAAGATGGAGTTCGTTGTTTGAACCTGAAACGTTAGATGTTACTCCGCTCTGTAAGCCAAACCAAAGGATTTTCTCATCTCCAAATGGAGTTCCCCTTTTCTTCCTCCACCGGTGTTGACTTTAGCATCAGCCTTTTTTTGTCTTTTCGCTAAACCTTCCCAGCTTTGTTAACCAGCCCTCAATAGACCTGTTGTGGTTTTATCTGCATCATTATATCAAATAAGGCCGGCGTGTGCCTATAAAAACCTTGTCCTGGGTGCTTTCTCGTCTTTTTTCCCCGTGTTCCAGTAAAGACGATGGTGGTTTACTGGAAAAGGACATTTGGGAGCTCAATAATAATCAGTATTGATTGTCTGTTGTGGCAGGAGTGTGTGTGTGTGTGGGGGGGGGCGTTTACCTCCTCTTACTGGTCTGCATTGACTCCTCAGCCACTCCACGTGTAGGAGAAAAATATGGATGCAGAAACCATGAGGTTTGTATGAGGTGTGGATATGTTAACAACGTAAAATCAACAATAGTTGTACTGTTAATTGTGTTACCATGCATGTTTTTCTGCTAGGTATGTTGTTAAAGGGATTGTTTACCCCAAAATGAAAATCTTTCATCATTTAATCACACTCAGGTCGTTCCAGATCTTTATGACTGTTCTGCTTCTGTGGAACACAAAAGAAGATATTTCGAGAAATGTCTTTGTGGTTTTGTGGTCGTACAGTGGAAGTCGGTGGGTGACCGTGTTGTTTGGTTTCCAACGTACAATATCTTGCATTCATGCAACATGCATGTTTCAGGGTCTTTAGCAGTATAGGACTGAAGTTTAATAAATATTAAACACAGTTTTGTTATCTTAAACTTCTTTAATCCATTTTCCAAACAATTACACCTCAATAATTTTATAAATGGCTTTGCAGAAAACTTGCATGTAATAAACTTTAAGGCCCAAATAAACGTTAATAAACGTTTTTCTTTAAGGCCCAAATGGTTTATTGTTTGTTCTTTGTTGCCGGTCTGAATTATTAGTCTGGTATTGTTTACACAACACTGGTGTCAGGTCACACAGTCAATGAAGACCTCCATAAATGTCTTTGTGTGAACCATCCCTGATCTCTTTCTCCCTGTGGATTTATGGATGATAATAGACATGTTCTGCTTGTGTTTGAGGACGGAGTCATATTGTAAAATTTAAAGGGACAATTCACTTAATTTGAATAAAAAATTTCAAAATTGGTTATTTGGTGAATCTGAGGTATACATTTTTATTTTCCAACCCACAAATTTAGCGCTGCTAATGCAATGCTCTACCAGTTGAGCAACAATTTCAACAGCTAATATTCTCATTTTCTTTCATTATATGGAAAAAGGCCCTCATTTCTTTTTTAATTCAACATTTATCTGTTTCTTGAATCACAACAATTATGTTTCTTTATTATGTATCTGTGCAAACAGTGTTGTAATTTCTGAGCATATCAAACTATTTTTTTTAAGAACAGTTTTTGACACCATACAGCTATAAGCGCACGGCTACCATCTGTGTAAATGTACTTTATCTGTAACTGTACTGTAAACATTATCAGCTTTGTCTTTCTCGCCCTGTGCGGATATTTCTCACTTATGAACCAGTTTTAGGAATCCTAACCCTCACACTTGAATCTTTACATTCACCCACTTGTTGTTCCCCTGCTAGTCTACACTGTGTCTCCTCACCGTCTCCTGTGTTTGTCTGCTCAGGTCATGGTGATACGAGGCTGAACAGCTCAGGCTCAAAAGCGAACGTTTGGGCAGTCATGTGCCATACTGCAGTCTAATGCCCTCTCTCTCTGTTCCCCATGCCATGGACGGGCAAAGCTATTCACATTTAGAGGGACCTCATTTGGATGCCGGAGGGTTCATCGTGGAGCCCCCTATGGTAACGTTCTCATTTTCATCTTTATTGTACGAGAGTTTGGCCATATGGGTCACATATAGATTGTGTCTCCCTATAGCAACTATATAGGTATATTCTGGTATTAGACACCCACTTATACAATTTAAATTTAAACTCCTGTTTGAAGAGATTAAAGGGATAATTTGCCCCAAAATTTATATTTTTCCTTTATTTGCGCACCCTTTGTCACCAAAAATATTGTGTACCTTAGAAGAAAACAAGTCATATAAGTTTGGCATGAAATGGTAATGATGGAAAATTTTAGTTACAGAATTTAAATGAGTATGACTTGTTTTGACTTTAGTCAAGCACCTCCTGGTGTGTTTAAACCATTCAGGTTGTAGGTTAAATCACTTACCAGCACTCTAAAAATACAACCAGTACACTGGCTAAACTTAGTTGTGCTGCTAATCTGATCAGAAAGTCTCAAAATGATCAGCAACTATAAAAGACATTCCTATCAACATTTTCCTTTCTCAATAGCTCAGGTCAGTCGTTCTGATATGTGCAGCTGTGTGCTCAGAAAACCTCAGCGTATGGCGTGTGTGGGTGACAGCGTGACGTCTTTGTGGTGACAACATCATTTTAACAGTCAAGTTTTTGATAAGCTCACACAAGCAGTTGTGCTGCCATTTGCCCTAACGTAAGAGTGCCATATTTCATGCTTGCTAAAATTCACAGAAAAACACTTGAAAGGGAAAAAGGACACACATAAAATAAATAAATGCTTGAGCTACGTTGAGTCACAGTGGTGTCAACACGGTGTGTTAATGGATTTGTGAAAATAAAGGGGATTTCCTTAGGATAAATTTCAAAGTTTAGACAGAATGATTTTCGAATGCAATATTTGGCTCCGCCTCCAACCTTCTGACTTCCTGTTTTTCAGCCCCATGTGTTCGCCAGCAACTCCTGGAGCTTCCCACATCAGACGTACAGCTTTCCCTGTCCCGCGCAGTCTGATAACCAGTGAGTACCTGAACACCTGTCTGATCCCAACACCTTATCATCACTTAACACCCGTCTGATGTCTAATTCTGTGTATTCCACAAAGTACAAATGCAATTTGTAAAACTTGTTGCGCCTCTAAAATTGTTTTTCCTTTTTGAATGTATAACTAATTCCTCTCCGCACAAATTGCCTCCGTTGTTGTATCGTCAAACAGCAGATAAAATCTACTACTGTACAGCAGTGTCGTTTGTTGGCTTTGTTGAGGTACGTTGGTGTAGTTTTCATTTATAGCTGGAAAAAAAACTTTAGCCTGCTAAAATGAAGACTAAGGCTTTCTGATACATTGGATGATAAAGGATTGTGTTTTGTTGGGCTGGTGTAACCAATTTATGGGCCTATAAATTATTCTTTTAGCTTTCATCAGAATTTTACATAGAAATCTCCTCTGAAATGTTGGTACTTGGTTGCGCAAAAAACTGATTCAGGCAAGTTTAATATAATAACGGTTTATAATTTGAGCTGTCAGGTAAGATTGTCTGGGAAAATGCTAGTTTAAATTCGTTGAACTTGCAGTAACCACTGTTTTTACCTTTCAATCAGAGATGGTGGCAGGGAGGCAAAGTTATGAGTTACAGCTTAAAAAACATAAAATACATTTTCATGACACCAAATTTACTTATTATTAAAGATGTCTGACAGACACGTGTTTGGTTTTATAAATGTTATACATTTTTTGTATTCTCGCTGTGTCAGACCCATAATTCTACATTTTCTACTGCATAGAAAGTTTTGAAAAATCATATTAAACTTTCCAACCAATCAGATTCGTTATTAAAGCCGTGAGCAACACACACACGTTTTTGTTGTTTACATTCGCGGTGGGAAGCCCTTTATGAATATTTATAAGACTCGGCGACAGCGTCTTAAAGCTGTACAGCACAGGGAAGGTGGGAGGGCGAGGTATTTGTGCGCAAAGGTCACAGGGCATGAAATAGGGTCTCGGTTTTAGAAAGAATAACAGTTTGCGGTTGATTTTAGCGTCAGTGTTACTTCCTGTCCACCCACTCCTCGGGTGGAAAAACAAAACATTCGCCTCTCATCTTCAATACCGAAATCTTTAATAGTGGTTTGTTTAAAGAAGTGAAAAAGGTTTTAGATGGATAGGAAAATACCACATAGTTATTAGTAATCATGTTTAATTCAGTGTTAATGAAAGCAAAGTCAGCAAGATGTGCAGTTTATTATAACAAATAGCTGTTGAATGTTTGCCTGATAGTGGCGACAACACAGGTGACGCTCTAGTAAGGTGAATTGTGACTGAAATTGCAGACTTTGGTTTGCTAGTCTGAAATGATGTTGTTTCATACAGTTGCATTTGATAAAGGATAGGAGTGTTTTTCTCAAAAGGATAAGATTACACACGGCAGGAGTGGGGCATTGTGGGATAGGTCCAGTGTTCCAGAGCGAATTATATTGTGTCGATGGAATGTGCCAGAATCACTGTGGCAAGCTGTATCACACGAAGGGGATTTCCAGAAGTCCTCTGGAGCTGTTTTTGGTAGATGTTTATTTGAGGAACCAGGCTGAGATGTGCTGCAAATAAAACGTTCGCAGGAAAGGATTCTGCTGAAATACATTCTCAAAACCAAAAAACACAAATTATTTTGTTCCCAAATCTTTTTGTTCACAACGAACTTACAGAAATGTAATGTGACTTTCCACAGAGTGAATCAAGAGGGAACTGAAAGTGTTTGTGTGGGGGGTCACATGACACAGGCGTGACTCGTGAGTTAATGAATGAATATATCACATGATACAGTTTGCATATTAACTACTGCAGTGAGCGTAGATGGAGTCACTGCATTTAAATGCACAGCGGTGATGCGTACAGTTCGTACTTTATTGGGTTCACAGAATTTAGCTAAAATGAGCTAAATTCGTTTTTCTAGTTTTTAAATTTTGTTTTTCTGTGACACAGAGAATATGTTCTTTCTACAGTTTTAAAAATGTCATCAATTTTGATGAGAAAACATGACTTTTTAATTTAAGCATTGAAATAATATAAACATTTAAAATCATGTTATAGTGATATAAGACATAATTTCATAATTATAAGATTTGTAAATTTAAAACTTTTTTACAAGATCACCTTTTTAAGTCAGTATATATTAATAAACCCTGTTGTGTCAAACTAACAGTCACTTTGTGTGTTACATAGAAGGTAAAACACTGTGATATGTATGTTTGCATGTTTTTTTTACAATTTAAAAATTAACTATTATACATTAACTAAATGTCTGAAGAACGCACTTTAGAAAGACACAGTGTTTGTGGAACCACACAAAAACTGTTTGTTGAAAATGTGCTTCCTTTTTAAATCTGTCACGATACACCACAAAGCTTCTATGCTCGCGTAATCCTGTAACGTCACAGTCTGGAGCAATAAGTCATTTCTGACATTAACTGTCTCGTGCTGTTCTTATGTGTGTCCTCTCTCGTTCCTCAGGCCTCATCTTCTCAACGGTACGTCTGAGATGCTCACAGATGCCTTTCAAAGAGACATCGACCTGTCCAGCCTGGGTTTTCCTCAGAACGGAGATCTCTTTCAGGTAAGCACACCTGGTGGATCTCATGAGGCTTTTGGTCATTGCGTGGTCTTCGGGGCTTTGAGTTGAAGATGACGGCATGTTGAGAAGGCCTTCTGTTGATGAACGGATGAAGTCACATGACTCGCTTTGAGATTACTGTATCTTAAATTACAGAAAAAATGGAATACTTCCACTTTCATTTCCATAAAAAAGATGAGTTTTACGAGAAGTGTGTGTGTGTATGTGTTTCTTTGTGTCTTTGTGTTTGTGTGTGTGTACACTGGGCACTGATTCGCTTCAGACACACCTTTTTAAATCGCGTTCAGACCTGTAAGCAGAGCACAGGCGGGGTTTGTTGTTCAGATGGCCACGCCCCTCCAACCCAGTTGGACATCAGGAACAAATCTGATTGTCTCCGGGTGGCGCTGTGATCGCCTCACGCTCTTGGCACTTTAATGAAATCATACATGCGGTGGTTTTATGTTTCCGCCCCAGCGTGGCTAAGTTTACTCCAGCTCTCGCTGTGACAGGAAAATTACCTCAGTGTCTAAATAGATAAAGCTATTTCGGTGTCAATGGAGTAAATGAACAAATAAAAACAGAGCTATAATAAGGAGTAACGTCAGCTGTTGAAGTGTGATGGGAAACTTAAAGAGAGAACAAAACATTTAGATTGCATCTTAGAAAACATTTAGACACGGGTTCTGTATCTGTGGGTGTGTGTAGGGGTATATGTTTAAATCTGTGTGTGTGTTTAGGGGTATATGTTTAAATATGTGTGTTTGTGTGTGTGTTTTTGTGTGTGTGTAGGGGTATATGTTTAAATGTCTGTCTGTGTGTGTGTGTGTGTGTGTGTTTGTGTCTGTCTGTGTGTGTGTATCTGCTTGTATCTGCTTGTGTGTGTGTGTGTGTGTGTGTGTGTGTGTGTGTAAGGGTATACGTTTAAATGTGTGTGTGTGTGTGTGTTTGTGTGTACATGTACATATACATACATACAGCAGGATCCTGTCACAGCTGCCGGTGGGGAAACTGTGTGTGTACTGACAGTCAGAACTGAACTCAGGGGGTCATGACTAATCCCAGTCACATCAGCTTTCCTGCTGCGTCACGGCACCAGTGAATCTCACTGGGAAAATAGGGATTTTCAGAGAAAGTTTAAGATGAAGAGTTTCAGGCATGTCGACAACTCAGACGTGTTGTTACAAAATCTTTCGTATTTCACAACATTTTGAATGGCTTGCAAGTTAAATGTGTTTTTGTGTGTTAAGTGTAGTTGTAATGCTGTACAACAGAAATTATTCTGATAATATTTATAATAGTCAGTCATTTTTGTTGATTTATAGACGTCATTAAATAAATTACACTGAGTTGTTGTCACAATAGAAATAATCATTCTTGATCAATTTTAGAAACAAAATTAAAACATAGATTATGTTTGGCATGAAATGCAGTCGTTTTTCAACAAAATTGTGTCTATTTATAGCAATCACGGATTTAAGTTAGTTACATTTTAGCGGTTGTTGGTATTGCAAATGAAACACGTTTGTTGTTTTGTTTATGGCTAAAAAATGTTGGCAGGGCAACTGAATACATAACCTCCTGGGTCAATGGGTTCATCAGTAAAAGTCTAAATACTGTCACCTTGTTCTGTATTTAAACTCGGAGCAGTCGACTCGTTCTGTGTGTAGTTCCTCATAACGTGACCAGCCTTTGTCAGGATTTCCTTATTTTGTTTAGAGCCACGAGTTTGTGTTTACA
The DNA here is from genome assembly GCA_036877545.1 of Yasuhikotakia modesta. Classification (NCBI taxonomy): domain Eukaryota; kingdom Metazoa; phylum Chordata; class Actinopteri; order Cypriniformes; family Botiidae; genus Yasuhikotakia; species Yasuhikotakia modesta. The sequence goes on along the minus strand of JBAJNP010000890.1, from coordinate 51,137 downwards.
GGATGTGCGACCATAGATTCAAAATAAGAATCGAACGCAAATCTTGTGTCCTCAGATTGAAGTGGTATTGAACAAAATAGCTTTGCAACTCGTTGTCAATTGGTGGACTAGTTACATTTTAGCAGCGGTTCTGTAATTAGCCTCAGATGTGTCACAATTTTAATATACTGTAGAAGTATATTGGGAGACATGTGAAAAGCGTTCACATGTTAGCAAACAATGGAGCATTGTATCTATTTAAAGCTAACTTTGTTAGCTGACTAGCCGGTTGGTTTGCTTTGGTTTGAACCGTGTGTCACACAGATACAACGAGATAAAAGGTAGACTATAGGACAGTCATACAGCGACCTTGTTGTGCCCCGGGGGCAAATCGAACCTGCAACCTCCGTTTGTGTCATTGTGAATGTCTTGCACTAAGCTGCAGGTCTCAAAACAAGATCATGCTAGTTCAAACAATCGCAATGTGAGACACTTGTCAACTGAGTTTTGTGTTCCTCTTTGACTCTTTCTGACGGGGTTGCTTGCACAAAGCTAATTGTCACATTGTCGCTCATGCACCTGCTTTGATATTGTTGATAACCGTGCAGCTGTGCAGTGCAGAAACCTTCACTGATGCCAGCACACCGCACGGAAACTGCACTGCAACGTTTGGTTTACGTTACTCTTGCGCGCGCACCTGCGTTCACGAGTCGTAAATGATATATTAAAGAATGGAAGTGCCATTTGTTGCATTAGCATTGCTTTGGTCGCTAATATTGTTACGTTTACTGTTAGCTTCCAGCTTTGCTTCGGATTGGTTAAAAATTCAGTGTGATTATAAAGATTAATTGTCATCTCTCTTTGTTTAAGATGAAGTTTAAGCGTATTCTCGAAGAAACGACACGCTGCGACGTCGCAATTAAAAGGAAACAGAGTTTACCTGAACTCTACTACACAAGAGAACGTAAAACCACAAGCTAACCACAAACACTAGCAAAGCTGTAAGACCTACATGCATGCATCTACATCGACTTCAGAAGGGTCTTTAACGGGAAAGCCTTTGCATGATCTACTTAACGTTCGATCGCTAAGCACAGATTCATTCGAGTATTCAGGGTTGGTGTTCAGGTGGGAGTTTCTCACTGCTAACTTGCAGGAAGTGGATTTCAGAGGAACCGTGCAGATGTTAGTATAGCCCACACCATTTACCCCTCAACTGAAACCTAAACACACCGACAGAAAGCAGGTCTTTTTTAATCGCTTTTTAATCTGTATTTAAATATTAAAAGTTGTGTTTTATTATAGTGGTTCTCAAAATTTCTTTGGAAAACAGGCGTGGGTTTTTCTGTCCTTACAGAATAGGATTTTTTTTGTGCTTAAAATGAATTTTAATATTTTTTTAATCCATATTTGGGCCGCCACTAAATGACCTATTTTAAGAAACGCATGACACAGTTTTAAACTGACCTTTTGCATTTAGTACCAGAGAAATAATTATGTTTTTGACTATGCATTTACAAATAAGTACATTATATTAAGTGTTTTATGTTTTAGATGTTTGTTGATTGGTACAAACTGATTTTTATAACCTCAGAATGAGTTACAGGAATATTTGTTGAGTTTTTTTTGGCCGACTCTCTCAATGGACGGATATTAAACGCATCAGAAAGCATGAAGCATTAATCAGTGAGTCATCTGTACGGATATCTCTGAATCACTGACTGTATGACTTGATTCTTCATTATGACACCACAGTAAGGCGCCATTCTGTCGCTCGGGCTACCAGTCACTGGCTACTTACAGCCATGATTCTCTCCCAGAGCCATTGATTTCTATTATGAAGCAATGCTAGGGCTCCAAACTGATTAGCCGTTCTAAGATGCCGCTGTGTTTTCCGTAAAGATTACAGAAATAGCTTTCTGGTTCCCACCCGTTTTTGATTTGCTCTTTGAGGTAGTGGGAGTGGTTAAAGCACATTAGATCTTCCAGGTGTTTATTCTAAGCTTTGTGTGACAAAAAATGTCACTTTTACCAGATATTTACAGGCAGTGATGCTTTTTTGGAAACCAGCCAACGGGGGTACGACTTGGCCCTTTAGCACCGATGTGTTTCCAACGTCCTGTTTTGAGACCCCACAGCTGTTTCGGGTCGTAAACGCATCCGCCCGGTCGTTGCGGCCCCCCGTTCGTGCAGCAGCCGCATTAAAAGATTCGCTTTGATTGTTTTCCATTCATTAGTGATAATGTTTGTCCCTGAACGACAGGCTATGGGATCAGAAACAAAGGGCAGAACACGGATTACAATAACACTGTCAGCCAAACATAATAATCTTTAAATAATAATGATCATCTTTAAACAGACATGGCATGCAGCAGAGAACCATAGCGCTGCACTGTTTACACTACAACTGCGGTTAAGTTACACCATGTACTGTAAAATGGGCCTGACTGCCAGTAACTCAAGTCAGTTACCAACAAAAGCATCATTTCCTGAAAACTCCTCCCCTGCCCTCCCCCTCTCATGGTCCCCTCCCCTCTCCACCTCCTTAAGCAATGAGGAACTCACCAACAATCAATATGACTAAACCTCTATGCACACACACTACCTGTCACGGTCCTCTTACTGGGAAGGGACAGGGTCTGGATTGCAAGCCCAGAAACAAACCTGTTGGGCTGGGGAATAGAGTTGATAAGAGTTGATTTTTTTGTGGACAGATATCTTTCCCTCTCTCTTTCTCTCCCTCTCTCTCTCTCTCTCTTTCTCTCTCTCTCTCCTTCTCTCTCTCTCTGTCTCTCTCTCCCTCTCTCCCGTGCTTGTGATGTGTCTGGGAATACCACAGCTGTGAGTGCCGGTTCTGTCTCAGCACATGGACCGATCTGTTGGTTTCAGGAGGTGAACGACAGTGACTGGACTCATGTCACTCACACAGTTTTGGACTAAGTTTTATGCAGAGCTTGGACGTTCTCCACCAAAGGTAGAACTTTGGATTATTGTTACATTTGCATGACATCATTTTATTCCTTAAACATTGGTGCGGTAGAACCAGATTCTGTGCATCTGAAATTCAGGTTTGATCGCTTGCGATTGTCAGGAAAGAAGCTGGCATTTCGTTCTGCTTTTTTCCCACAAATTGCTTCCTTGAAGAGATAAGAACATTTGTTTCCTTGTTTGTTAGACGTTGAGTTTGAGCCGTCTTAAGATCTGCAGTCGTTGACAAACATCTTGCAAGTTTGTTTACGTTTGACTTTTGTCTTTTTATAGCATGGCATTTTGAATTGTCATTGCTTCAGCTTGTTTCCAGTCGTCCTGTCAGTCTGTCCGTAATTAGCATGACAGAACACAATTGCTGGTTTACTGTAAGAGCTGGAATCTGTTGTTTCTGGGATTCGCCCTCTAAGTTGGCGCAATTTTGAAATCTCCTGCGATGCAAAATGCAATTTCTTTTCAGTATTTTTGCAAATGCATTTGCATTAGCTTTAAATTCTTGATATTGTTGTCAAACTGACTTAAAGAAAGTCATTGTGTGTCAACATTATAAAGTGTAAAATTGTTAAAAATCTAATGTAAAGTTTTGCAGTTTTTGCATGTTGTTTTCAGTGCATGCTGCATGCATGTTTTGCAGTGTACTGTTGCATTGCACAGCATGAAAATCTTTGGAATCACTGCATGCGTGGCATTATTTGGATTGTTCTGTTTTGCATACGCTTGTAGAATAACGTATTTCCCTGTATTCTGTCATTATGAATTGTCTGTGACAGAGGATTGTTTTATGAATTTTTGCCCTGAGGTGAACTGATGCACATGTGTTACTGGAAGTGTGTTATTAAAAACAAATAATTTAACCTTTGATTCTCACCTGCATCGCTGCATCACAGCCAATCTTTTCATACCAATTCTTAATGACAATATATCGATACAGTAGCTATAAAAATCTTGTGTGTGTGTGTATTTGATATATGTATGTATGTATATGTATGTATGTCATATACGTGTGTGTGTGTGTGTGTGTGTGTGTGTGTGTGTGTGTGTGTGT
>JBAJNP010000890.1:28519-47098 GCA_036877545.1 Yasuhikotakia modesta | reverse complement strand
TATATATAGTGTGTTTATATATGACATGTATATATAAATGTATATATTTTGTCTGTCTGTGTGTGTGTGTTTATATAATTTCTGCATTTGTTTCTCTTCTTGTTTGATTGTTTGTTTTGTTTTTTCCTTATCAATCTTTCTCTCCCTGCTCCCAAAACTCATAAAACACCAGGAAGCAGACATAATCTGGCAGTGACGTTTCAGGCTGTCGGCTGTTTTCCCGTCAGTGCGGGATGGGAAAGTTCAATAAGTGTCGTTGTGTGGTGTAACCTGACACACTGTCATGATAATGAAGCTTCATTATAGCAGGAGTGTCAGGAGATACGTGTGTGTTTGCGTGTCGTTTTCCTCCCCTCGTCTTACGCCTTACTCATCTCATCCTGCCTGCAACCCGCCGGTGCGTCTTTTCCTTAAACGCTTACAGTAACTTACAGTAAGTGATGCATACCGGTGATCCACCTCATCTAAACTTTACCCCTCATATGGTAACTACTGCACTGGTACATTTAGTCAGTTTCTCATTTCCTGAACATTTGCGCTGACGTTGCGTGTCGACACCCGGAGACTGGAATTTTGGGATACAGAAAGTTTACCCGTCTTCGCCCAACCGCCTCCTGACCCAAACAGAAACACCCCGACCCGCTTCAGAGCTTTAAACTGCGTCCAAAACCAAACAGAGGTAAAAATCTGTGTTTGAGGAGGGCTGGAAACCATTAGAGCATTTTATTTGCAGACAGGTTACAGAGTTTAGGTCAGGCTAAACCGCAGCGGGATTCAGGAAGGACGGAAAGCGCTACATTTTTCCACGTTTATGTGGCACTTTAGCGACCGTAGCGCATTCCTGTAAGCGCAGGAGTCACCGCGCTGAGCACGTTTGACTTCTGAGGGTAGGCTGTCCTTTAACACGGTCAATTTATTTGCTGTTTTTGCTTTGTGATCATGCGGCAGGGCTGCACTAATCTGCAAACGCTCCGGCCACTCGTGCAGTGATAAGTGACATCACAGTTGGCTGAGGTCACGTGAGGTCATGTGAGGTCACTCAGTGGTGGGCGTAATTCCCGCAAATAACGCAAAAGCATGTTCACATGTTATATATCACAAATCAACAATAACATTTCAAACTTTGTGATGTTTTTGCAACATGTTTATATGCCACAGGTCTTAGTGATTGTTAACTTATGTCAACTTTGTGATCACATTCATTAAAACAGTCTTGCAAACTTTGGTTATTTTTGGTGTTTTGTTTAGAGAAAGGCGTCTGTGTTTAACAAATGTTCAAAATATACTTATCTTGAACACAATATGTGTTAAACAAAATTGCATGTTTATAGACTGTTGTACTTTGTCATTGCGCAGGAAGTGAACTAGTTTAAAGTTCACTTAAAAGTGTGTAGAAATCTTCCTAACATGCCCTCAGTTGAAAACACACTCTTACTTGTTTCAATAGTTCTGCTTTGTTAACAGAGAGGCAGTCTAATCTGCCTGTGACGTTCAAGCAAACATTTCTGAAGACACGAATAGCCTTCATCTGTCGAAGCTCGGGTCTCAGGAAAAAGAGGGAAACCCCATTTGCTTACTCAGCACTGGAGAAGAGGAGAAAGAGGCGGCGGCTTAGACTTCCAGGAAATCTCTCCTTGTTCCTTGTGGTTGCATGAGAACTTACAGGGTCAAATACGCTGTTGACGCTCGCTTAAACATCCACAGTCATTTCCTTAAGAAAATTGCTTAGCAGTATTATTTCTCTTACTTGTAGCGAAACGCCAGTTGGGGCGTCTTTGTTTGGCCTCCGTGTTGGTTGGCGGCACTCAGCCCTGAGGTCAGCCTGGAAGTAGCAGTTTTTTTAAAAACGGCTAATCGCTAATAATGAAACTGACCACAGGTCTTTGATCAGTGCGGATGGATAGACTGAGACCTCAGGTTTCAGAATCCCACGCTGATGTTTCTGGTAACGCTGTCTGACACACTCGCTGTGAAATGCCTATTTCCTGGGTTTGGGGAGTAATGCAGAGACGTCCGTATGGAATTAGCCGTTCCATGTATGGGCATAAATGCGTTTGTGTCCATTGTGCTGGGAGGGATGAAAGCTTTTGGAAACCAGAATGATGAAATTGATGAGCAACGTCATTTGAATGCGGAAAGATGACTTAACTGGCAAACAGACTTTTAGTTAAACTCTTCCTGATACTATTGAGGCAGTCAATAATGTCAACACTGATATTCGTTGATATTCACTTATAATGTGATATTCATGAAGTGATATTCACTTCAGTATTCATTCAACACTTATTAAGTACTGGTTCTAGATCATTGATTATTAAATACTGACTTTAAAACACTGGTTGTCAAGTATGGATTACAGGAGAATGTTACTAAAAGGGCTTTGCTTTTATGACTTGTGTTTTATGAAACACAAAAGAAGATATTTTGAGAAATGTCTCTGTGGTTTTGTGTCCTTACAATGGAAGTCAGTGGGTGCCACTGTTGTTTGGTTTCCAACATTTTTCGAAATATCTTCTTTTGTGTTCCTCAGAAGCAGAAACACCAAATATTTATGACGTGTGGTTTAGTAAAGGGTGGAATATTTTTCAGTTTTGACTGAACTGTTTTTGAAGTCAGTTTTTATACATCATTAAAAAAACAACATGGACAAAGTCAGCGGAGATCAAAAGCTAACAATGTATGTGTGCCAGTCATTTCATTTTCAGTTTCACTTCACAGCTTTTTGTCTTCGTTCATTGTCTCCATCAAACACACAGGAAGTTAAATGATTTAGAATTTGCGGGTACAAACTAGCACACATTATTTTTCTTATCTTGCAATCAAGCGCAGATGTTCTCACGATATCTGAGGCAACAACATGGATGCATCTGTACAGATCTGAGTTTGGTTGAGTTTGGTACTAGCCACCATGGATGTACAATGGTAGCTTTTTGAATTAAAAATGCAGCGTTCGTGTCTCTTACTTGAAGCTGTAAACAGATAATTTCGAGGTCTGCTGCATCTGTTTAATCTGACTCATTCTTCTCTCAGAGACGGTGCAAAAATGGTTCTCATTAATGGAATGGATCAAATAGTCAGGACTTCACTGGCTCTTCTCCAGTTCCAGCTTGTTTACTGTTCGCTGCTTTTCCTCGAACAGCGAAGAGTTCTTGGAAAATCTTGGCTGTGCAGGGATCGTCTCAGGCCTCCATAATTCAGACATGTCGTTCACACGTTTCACTATTGCACGCACACTCGCATACACACACACACACACACTGCAATGTCTTTGATTAGCTGAGTGCATTGTCCTTCAAAACCAAATCACTACTCTGTATACTCTGTAGTTGTGTGCACCGCATTCTGTCCACACTTCATCTGCCTAATTCACTTTGTGTCTTAATTAGATTGTGGCCTCAGTGGTTTAGATTTATCGTTCACTTTCAATAGAGAAATTTTGGTCCTCATACCGTGAATGTGAGCCGAGCATTTATTCCATGGTGCTCTTTTCATATGTATTACCTTGTGATGACAATTGTATTGCATCTAAATATCGATATCATGGTATATAATGTTTCAGCAATGGTTTTATGTGTAGATATGTGTAATGTGTAGATAATCTGGATTAATCAGGTTTTGTTTGATGAACTGCAGGTTTTTATTTGAATGAAATGTCCTTTGCTGATAGAAATAATGAGGGGTGATTGTGTTCCTGTTGGGTTTTAGTCTTTAAAACATAGACAGTCAGCAGAACTTGCTTGCTTTCATATTGTATCCAAAATCAGGAATTAATTTAATCTACTTCTTATATAGTCTTCTTATATAGTCTTCCTATAGTAGTTGTCTTCCTATAGTCTACAGATCCTATAGAAACAGTTTCTTAAATGCCTACGTTTCTTAAACCAAATATCTTGGAAATCTTCATGTTTCTGTAGACCAAACAAGCAGGAATTCTGTGTTTATCCACTTCTAGGACCTCCCCTGTCTGGATGATCTGTCCATCCTCTCTTCTCCCAACGACTCTTTGTCCGAATATGCAGTCACCTCCTTCCTCAATACTGACAACATGGCACCCAACGTGCCGACATTATGGGACATTAGCACACCAGCAACAGGTCAAGAGGTGAGACAATACCTTCAATAGATTTCATTTGTTTAGGTGTTTTTAAATCAGTCTTATAATTGAAACGAGACACACCCGTGACCCTTACAGTAAAGTATGTGATCTTATCTTTGTTTCTCTTTCTCGTCTCAGTTGAGCTCTAACAGGTTTCAAGGTTTGAACTCTTTGGATGACATCACAGCTATCATTAATACCCCACCCATAGGGAGTTATCAGGTAAACGCTGGACTTCATAAGAACTCTGAAAATCTTCATAAGATTTGTTCATTTATTGTATTATAAATGCTTCTCTGTTTGTGTGACCCATTTTGTTTAGCTCTTTTATAAATGTGTGTGTGTGAAACAGAATGTGTAATTATGGACAAATTAAGTATGGAAATTATGTATTATGGTAAAAATATTTTTATTATGAAAAACTATGGTACTGGGATTTATAGAAAAAGTGAATTTGTGACAGAGGAACAGAAACTAGAGAAATCAAACACCTTCTGTGTTCTAACAGAGACCTCAAACACAACCAGAGGAAGAGGAGGAAGTGGAGGTGGAGGAGACAGAAGAGTTGGGCCACGTTGACACATACGCAGATTACAAGCCCTCCAAATGTAAGCTCTTTTATTAGCCAATCAGATTTAATAAAATCATTAACCAATCAGAGTGCTTCGTTCACCCATCCCAACATTCTATTGGGTCAACCAGAGCGCACCAACATCTGCTGACGTTTGTAATGGAGGTTTATGTTGTAATGTAGGTGTTGTTTTCTTCTCTTTCCTCTTCTCAGCCAAGATCGGAATATCTCATCCAGACCGTGTGGTTGAAACCAACACTTTGTCCAGCGTTCCTCCTCCAGATGTCACCTACACCCTGTCCATACCAGAATCCACCATAAACAACGGCCTGCTCTCAGCCTTGCAGCTGGAGGCCATCGTTTATGCCTGCCAGGTACGTAAGCCGTCACTGGTCGGTTTGTTAATTCGTTTCGTATCTAATTTTATCTATGCAAACATTTGAATTTGCATCAACTTCACGTTTGGTAAGATCAAGCAATTGATGTTGTCTTCTTCACCCCACAGCAACACGAAGTTATTTTGCAGAACAACCAGCGAGCTGGTTTTCTGATAGGAGACGGGGCAGGAGTGGGAAAAGGTCGTACGGTGGCTGGAATCATCCTAGAAAGCAATTTAAAGGGAAGAAAGAAAGCACTGTGGTAAGTGCTGATCTCCAGTCAGCTTCATCAGCATCTCACCTGTTCCACCTCAAGTGCTGACCCTAGATCACTTGGCTCACGCTCCTCATCTCTCCTCCAGGTTCAGTGTCTCCAATGACCTGAAATACGACGCAGAGAGAGATCTCCAAGACATCGGTGCAACTAACATACAAGTCCATGCCTTGAATAAGGTCAGTATTCCCGCACAGTTTGTGGAGATCATGTTGGCAGCGTAGAACGTTCTCAAAGCTGTGCATGATCCACCTAACCGTTGCGATTTCTGTGCAGATAAAGTACGGGGACACTGCAACCTCAGAAGGGGTTCTGTTCGCGACCTACTCGGCACTGATCGGCGAGAGTCAGGCGGGCGGACAGCACAGAACACGACTAAAGCAGATCCTGGACTGGTGCGAGCCGGGTTTTGATGGAGTTGTATCCTTCAAACTCCTTGTGGAGTTTTGGGAACATGTAGTCATGTCGTCATTGTGTCAATGAACATGTAGTCATTGTGGGAATGTGTTTTGTTGATATAAGAGAAATGACTGGACGCCGGTTCTGCATGGTTCTGCAGTTCTCGGTCCAATCATCACATTTTTTTTCCACATTGTTAGTTTGACCCTTGACCGCAGGCTTCCCTCAGATTATATTTGACGAATGCCACAAAGCCAAAAATGCAACGTCCACAAAGATGGGCAAGGCTGTGCTGGATCTGCAGAACAAACTTCCGCTGGCCAGGGTGGTTTACGCTAGCGCCACAGGTGGGCGTCTGAACTGCGTAGCACTGACAAATTCTCGTAATTCTAACCAAAACCTTGATGCATCGGTGAAATAATGTGTTCCTCAGGTGCCTCAGAACCAAAGAACATGATCTACATGAGTCGTCTTGGGATCTGGGGAGAAGGAACCCCCTTTAGAACCTTTGATGATTTCCTCCACACCATCGAGAAGAGGTTCGTAGATTTGACTTTAAAGGGGTGGCGCACACAAAAATAAAAATTCTGTCATTCCTTACTTAATTGTAGCGTATTATTTTCTATCTGTTTAAATAAAATGTTCTCATTGGTAGGGGCGTGGGAGCCATGGAGATTGTCGCCATGGATATGAAGGTCAGCGGTATGTACATCGCACGTCAGCTCAGCTTCTCGGGGGTCTCGTTCCGCATCGAGGAGATCAACTTAGATGACGATTTCAAGCTCGTCTACAACAAAGCTGCCAAGCTTGTGAGTTACCCAAAAAAATTGACACCATCTGTTTACACCATGCTAGCTAGCTAACTGAGAACCTGTGACGATGCTGTCCTCTCTAACAGTGGGCAGAAGCTCTGGCCATCTTCATGCAGGCAGCCGACGAGCTGTGCATGACCTCCAGGAAGTCCCTTTGGGGTCAGTTTTGGTCGTCTCACCAGCGTTTCTTTAAATACCTCTGCATCGCCGCTAAAGTGCGCTGTCTGGTGGAGTTAGCAAAAAAGGAGCTGGAAGCTGGAAAGGTGAGTCAGTCTGCAAAAATGTTATGTTTATCTCCAACGTCGTATTTGGTATGTTTTACGAATTTTGCGATCGTTTTTCTGTACAGTGCATCGTGATTGGACTGCAGTCCACAGGCGAGGCTCGAACCAGAGAAGTTCTCGACGAGAATGACGGACACCTGGACCGATTCGTTTCCGCTGCCGAGTCAGTGAATTTTCAGTATTTCGAACGTTACTGAAACCTTTTCTCAAATATACAGCTGCTTTATGACCGATTCTTTCCAGTTTCAGAATGATGGAAAGTTTCTCACCATTTGTGTTTGATGTTACTGCGGTCGACACTCATTCCACGTTTCATTTTGAAACTTAAATATCTGCTAGGCGGATAAGATGCTAACCTACAGTTCAACTAAATATATGATTAATACCACAGAAGTAGAAATTTCGATGACTATACAAGTTGCTTTTTTCCATTTGTGTACGCTGAACGAAGATACGTATGTGAAGTAATGTACTACAATAGTCAACACAAATTCTATTCTGAATTCTAATATATATAAAAAGTTGATTTTTAATCAAGTTGATTTAGGTTATTCACGTTTTAAATCATACATGAAAATCACATGTTTGAAATGTGATTAAATGGGTAATATATTCTTCAAATAAAACCACTGGCCATTACCCACAAACCCCTGCGGTATATAAACATACATGCTATCTTCTCAGTTCTATAATTGTGTCTGATAATTTAGCTTCTGTTGTTCCTCAGGGGTGTGTTTCAATCGCTGGTCCTCAAACACTTCCCGTCTGAGAAGCAGAGGGGAGAAAAGGGTGCAGGGAACAAGAGGAAACGTAAGTCGTCTTACTTTGGCTCTCTGTGTTATTAGCCATAATTCCTTGCATGTCTGTAGTTGTTCACGTACGGCCACCCTGCAGGTAAACCGCGGAGCAGACAGCCCAAACAACCAAGACATGCTAGCGACGTCGTGATCAACATCAGCGACGACAGCAGCACCGAGTCCGACGCCATGGACAGCGACTCCAACTCCTCTCCCGACTCGCTTCAGGACAACACTGATGATGTCATCTTTGTCAACCAAACGAGTTACCAAATGGGTATGTCATGTTAACTCATTATTTCCGCAGTCTGTGTGCGTCACACAAATTGTATTTGTGTCGCGTCAGAATGATCATTAACGCTAAAAAAACGACAACTCAGAGATTCTGTTATGAGTCATTCTGTATAAATAAATACAATTAATAATAATCTGTTTCAATGGCAACACTGGTAAAGACAAAATGATCCACATACAGCTTTKATAGCAAAATGTTTAATATCTACAGTCMTTTAGGTAAATTACAGAGTAAMCWWRAKAGTAACAGGTAAAATGTATCTGTTTATCAATATTTATGTAAGTCATTGTATCAGACAGAAATATGTAAAGAAATAACAGTTTAACTGTTTCAACAAGAACGTCAAAAATATTAAGTTTAACATTTTATTTTTTTTATTCGTAGCACGTTTAGAGGAGATGAAACAAGGACTTCGTAACAAGATCACCGAGCTTGGAAAAGAACTACCTCTGAACACACTGGATGAGCTCATCGATAAATTCGGGGGTCCGGAAAAAGTATCGGAGGTCTGAGTTTTTACATTTAATTTCAATCTCTTGAAAAACGTGAACCTCCGGATGTCCGTGAGCGACGGCGTTAAACGCTTCTCTCTGTGCGTACATTTAGATGACGGGACGAAAAGGCCGAGTTGTGCGTCGAGCAGATGGCAGCGTACGGTACGAGTCCCGGGCCGAGCAGGGCCACACCATCGACCAAATCAACATCAAGGAGAAAGATCGCTTCATGAACGGGGACAAGGTGAGATGAGAGCTTCAGCAGAACTTCTAAAGTTTGAAGAAGTTTAAACGCATTAAACCAAATTTTCCTTCCTGATTTCTGTTTAGTTGGTGGCCATCATATCAGAAGCAGCCAGTTCAGGCATCTCACTTCAAGCCGACCGAAGGGTGAAGAACCAGCGCCGGAGGGTCCACATGACCCTGGAACTGCCATGGAGTGCAGACAGGGCCATCCAGCAGTTTGGTAAGCCAGCGTTCTCTGCCTGTTATAGTCCAACGACCTCATGTCTGCCATAAGGAAAGCTCTAAAACTCTTTGTGGCCAGGCAGCAATTATCTCGTCGGCTGTAAGTGGAGCTTCAGGCAACTGGTGAATTTCAAAGGCTAGCTTTGACTGTCAACACCCGGGTTCTCCACCACACCGACCGACTAACGCCTGTTTTTTCCTTAGGTCGCACTCACCGTTCCAACCAGGTCACGGCGCCGGAGTACATCTTCCTCATTTCCGAACTAGCGGGCGAGAGGCGCTTTGCTTCCATCGTGGCGAAGAGGCTGGAGAGTCTGGTACAGCCAAACGAATCTGATCCGAGACGCCGGCGCATACGGCCTCATGCTTATTTAATTCAGTGCTGTAATGTGTTAGGCTTGTTTTATTTATTTAGTGTTGTTTCCACAACACAAAGCATTTCGTTTGAAGGAATGTGAAAGTTAACGTAAAGTTACGTTACGTAAAGTAAATGTAAAATTAAGGTCTATTGGCAGTATTTGTGACATAATATTGAAAATTTGACAGAAGTTGTACAGAACAATTGTACATTAATGCACAATGATAATAAACAGACAAAATACAATTACAGTGTTGTCACAATGTTAGCATGAGTCTAGTGCAGTATAATCAAACATTTACCTCATCCTATGTAAAGTTTATGCATACATTTCAATTTTGTTGTCATAGCAACATAACACAGTAACTTTTGCACAGTGTTCAAGCAAAGATATTGAAAAGGGTGTATGTCAAAGTTCATGCACTGCAATGATTTACTTTATTGTAAATGTTTGTTTTCTGTGATCATCAACTTTAAACAAACATTTCAACACGTGTTTGTTTATGGCTAGTAAATCTAATTCGGTTTGACACCCATCACGTGGAGATCGTGTCTGAATGCCTTCAGATCGCTCACAGTCTGTGTGTTTTCACAGGGAGCGTTGACTCACGGTGACAGAAGAGCCACGGAATCCAGAGATCTTAGCAAGTACAACTTCGAAAACAAAGTATGCGGCTGTTTTACGCAGAACGGTGTCATTACCGAGACGAGACATGGACTAACCTTGCATTTGTTTTCGCTGTTCTCCACAGTACGGCACCAAAGCACTAGATAAGATCACCAAAGCCATCCTTGGTCAAATTGAAAGCAAGGTACCCCCACCAAAGGACTATCCCGGAGGTGACGCCATGTTCTTCACCGGTACGTTCCTCTATGCGTTTCTGTGCTTTTGTGGAACGTGTTGTGGAACGTTCAGAAGAACTTTAAACTCACCCAAAACCTCTTCATCATAGACATGAAAGCCGGCATGATGGACGTGGGAATGTTGTGCAGCCAGTCGCGTTTGGGCATCAACACTGAGAAAGGTGAGTTGGGCACCATGTTCCCGGTGGACGCATCTGCTTACAGTCCAAATAAACGTGAACATATAATCATGTGACTGTTTTTCACACCAGACTGCAACATCACCAAATTCCTCAACCGGATTTTGGGCCTGGAGGTCCATAAACAAAACTCTCTCTTCCAGTATTTCACCGACAACTTCGACTACTTGATAGAAAAGGATAAAAAAGATGGAAAATACGACATGGGAATATTAGGTAAACGGCGCTAGTTTTTTTGTGGGTTTGTTTAGCTATATTTCCAAAGCTGTTTGTTTAGGAAACACAACATGTTTGATTAGTTACTGTATCTCATTTTTAGGATTTATCACAGGAGATTAATTATGTTAATTATTATTATAATTAATAATATTAATTATGTTTTTGTTCAGATCTGGCTCCAGGTAACGATCAGATTTATGAAGAGACACAAGAGAAGTTTCTGACTGCTGGAAACCCTCAAGATGGACAAGTAATCCTTTATAAGGTCCGTCTACAGTTTATAGCATAAAAAATGTCAAATGTATGTATGTTTAAGAAGCAAACATGGTGTCTTCAGACTAGATGTAGGTGACATTTCTTCTCTGCGTTTGTAAGTCGGTTCTCGCGCCTGGGGCTTGTTTCATGAGTGACGCGTACCAGAGAATGATAATCATCCCTTCTGTCAACAAACAAGAACTGGTTTACCAGCTGTCTGTTGAATAACGTCCATAAATAGTTCCCTGTCTGACCAGGAATAAACCGCACTTTGTCTTTTGGATAGATTTGGGAGCTGAAAGCCAGCCCACATTTAAACGTCCATCAAGCTGCATGTTCTCCAAACATCATCTCTAACTTAACTTCTGGTTTTGTTGCTCAGATAAGTGTGGACAGAGGTATGCAGTGGTTGGAAGCTCTTGAGAAGTTCCAGACTCTCACCAACCCAGACGAAGGCTTCTACTTATCCCATAAAGTGAGTCTTTGAGGGCCCTAGAGGCAACAGAAACACGTTTACACATTTGCACGTTGTTTTCTTGGAAGTAACAGGAAAGACAGTTCCATGGAAACATGCAGGTTTTCGTACAGGACCATTCATGCGACACTTCTTGTACAGCTCCCTATCAAGTCACTTTGTCAACATGTTCATTTTCGTCTCCTGCACAGTTTCGAGGGAACAATCCATGCGTGCTCCTAGCGGTGCAGGGTCGGGAACGCAGCATGATCATCTACAAACCAAACATCGGCAAACAGGCCCAGACGGAGAGCCTTGATGCCCTCCAGCAAAAATATCGCAAGGTCTGTTCCTAATTTTCCAGTTAAGACTAAAAAAATGATACAGTTACGGTAATTAAATGCGTTACAGTAACAAACGAATGACAGAATCTTACGGTAACATATAGAATTATGACATTTAGATGATGTCACTCATGGTGAAACCGTTCACTAGCATCTCTTTGCGTTGTACTGCCATCTAGTGAGCATGAAACTGTACTGACTTTTCTAAGTGGCCAAATAGGTTGTGTGACATCTGCCACTGTGTCTCCAGGTCACTCCAGAGGAGGCCAGAGAAAGTTGGGAAAATCAGTTCACATTCTCTTTCAGGAAATGTAGCCATGCTAACTGGTGAGTTAAGAGCCATTTGTAGCTGCTTTAGATAAGTGTCTAAATGCATAAATGCGTTCCTGTAGCTCAACTGTCAACTGAAGTCAAACTGTTGTTATAGGAACGGGAGGTGTAAGCGGGTGGAGGAGGGACAGGAGTGTTTGATGGGCACGCGGTTGCGTCAGTACCACATGCTGTGCGGCGCGCTGTTGCGCGTCTGGAAGCGTGTGTCCGACGTGGTTGCTGATGTCACCAGCTCCAGCATTCTGCAGATCGTCCGCCTCAAAACCAAAGACAGCAACAAACAAGTCGGTGAGTGTTGGCGTTAGCAACTTAAGCGAACGTTATGAAATGTTTAGCCTTGTTATTCCCATTGCTACCATGCTAACTCTTGAGCCCCATTAAAACACTGTTTATAAACAGTTTTGGTTTATAAAAATGTTTTTCAAATGTTTCCATTAAGTAACAAATTTTGAAAGTTCTGGGGATGTTTAAAATGTTTTCTTTAGGTGTTATTGCTTGAGAATATAAACGTTGTTTAAACATTTTGATTTCTGTAATGTTCCACTAACAACTGATGAAAAACTTACATATTTACGTGTTTTTTCTGTCATGCAGGTATTAAAATACCAGAGAACTGCGTGTTGAAGGTTCGTCAGGAGCTGATGAAGATGGACAACGAGGTGAAGCAGCGCCGGCGGGAGAAGGAGCAGCAGGCGCAGGCGGAACGTCAGGCTCTGGAAAATCAGAAGATCATGGAGCAACAGCAGAAGGAATTCCTGTCTAATTTATTCTCCACATCTTTACCTGCTCCCAGTCTGGCCAGCCTGGCCACTTCCTACTACCCTCCGTTTCCTGCCCTGAAGACCCCTCTGGAGGAGATCCTGGACCTGTCGGTTCAAAGTACCGTGCCCCCCACGCAGGTTAGCGTGTGTCAGACCGGTCCGGGTCTCTCCGGACCACCGGTGGAATCCTCGGTGGATGATTTTAACCTGGATGTGTTTTTACTGGAACAGTCATCCCAACAGTCAGCGCAAGAGAGCAACCCAGCCCGGGACAAGGAACTTTTAGACGTGTTGTGCTCCTTAAACTCGCTCATAACGCCTGGAAGTCAGAACATCCCTGCCACGTCCTCCTCAGAAACGTCTTTATCGGTACCTGTGATGTCATCAAGTCTCTTCTCTCCCTCTGCCCCACCCCTCTCTTCTTCTGGCCCCTCCCGCTTCACACCCACAGACCAACACGCCCTCTCGTTACCCAGCAGCCATTGCAGCTCTGAAGCTCAAATAAACGTACGCGAGGTGTTGACCAACATGTTGCGTGGCGGACCGGAACCACGCAAGTCTGTCATTCACTATCCTCTACCCGAGTGAGACCCTGTAGTCACTGTGAAAACACAAACACACTCTCAGGGCTGTAGTCTCACCACTGCCAATGTCCGCTCATCCACAACTGGCCTCGGGTTCAACAAACATAAGGAGAAAGTGAAAGATCTTCTAACCAGTTTGTGAGGATAACAACAATTAGCTGGGGAACCATTGTTAACTCTATGCTAGTCCAAGCTGGTCCAACCGTAGCCAAGTTGTCCACCAGCAAAAAATACTGATCAACCAGTACGTTGAGGTGGTTAACTTGCCGGTTAAGCTAGTTAAGATAGTGGTAGAGGATGCTGGCCACAACATACGCTGGTCTTACGATCCAACCATCCAAAGATCGTACTACATCTTGTTTTCAGCCTACATACGAGTTCAGGACATCCCCACAGAGTTTGTCTGACTAAAAACTTAAGTTCATTTTTCTTTTACAAAATATTTAGCTTTAACCCCCACTGCTGACAAAGTTGAGCAAACCTCAACTGTCCCGCAGCGCATGGTTAAACGAAACATCACTTCGCGTTAAACAACAATCAGATTTTGTTTCCGTAACCTTTGTTAGACGAAACACTTCCAAAAAGGGCTACTGACATGTGGAACATACGATAGAATGTAGACATTTAAACACATTTTACATGTAGCTTTGTTTTGTATTGCCATTATTTAGGCCTTGAAAAAGTGCGAGTATGAGACTAAAACTGCCTTTAATTCTCTTCGTCTAAAGCTGTGCATCTAAATGTGTCTGTTGTTTGAGTACAACAGCCAGTCCTGCTGTCCCCTGTTGGTGCAACTAATATATGACAATATATTAACTGTTGATTTAAAGAGTTTTTCTTTGTGCTCTGGAAATTATTCAATTTCTTTCCACCCCAGTGAAGAAACAAAAGGGACATTTGGTGCAATGAAATGCATCCTGGGTAAAAATTTACAACCAAAAGCAATAAAAGCTTTCGTTTAGTTTGAGCACTTTTAAGCCCTAGTTTCACTAGTGACCACAGTTTCTCATTTAACGTGTTTAAAAAACAAAAACAACATATTTAATGTCAAAAAATGTTCATATAATCCATATATGAGAAAAGTACAAAGATTACTTTATTTAAATTTAAAGGGACGTTTTATATTGTTTGTGTTTTATGTTTATCGATAGTATCATATTTGTAACAGTGCAGATTTGAGCAGATAATTCAGAGCTACAGCTTGTTGTTTTTGTTGTGTACTGCTGTACTGGGTGAGCAAATATTCATTTGTGTAGCTTTTCTTTTCCTGCTGTTTTTATTCTTGCGAATGAAAGTGATGCAATTACTATTTTACTGCAGTAGCCAAATATTATTGCCGAACTGAAACCCAAATGTTCGCAGTTTTCTGGCCTTTAACAATCTCAGGATGAAACCTTTAAACAAGTCAAAATCTCACTTTAAGTAACTTAATATTAACACCGTGTTGTTTGAGTTGCGTTTGTTTGTGAAGTCCTGATGTATAACAACCATCACCTGTTATTTATTTAACCATTGTTGCTTATTCTATGCACAAAATTTTACGCTATTTTTGTTTGTCACAGAATCTGTCCACTTGCGCTTGTTGCTTGCGTATAAACTCAACTAGATTGAATGAAATTCAGGTATTGACTAATTCACTGTGCATTTATTCAATCAAACCCTAAATTATATTTTAGCACATGCAGTAGTTTTAGCATTTGAAATGTTAATTTAAAATTCAGTTTTTTACCAATCCTGTGTTTTATTGCCTCCCTCAAACAGACATAAACAAAAACCTACCAATTGTTCTGTTAGTCACTAACAAAGCGTCTTATACCAATATTTTAGCACTATATGATAAGTCGTCAAAGGGACAAAGTCAGATTTAACCTGTTACTAACAAACACATTTGACTTAATCTGTGTATGATTTGCACTAAAACTGCATAAATGAGTTTGTCTGTGATGCAAGTGCCGCGTTTGTTTGTCGCTCCAGCCGCACATAAAATGTTTAAAACTGTAAACATCTCGATTCGTTGCCTTCGCTTTTATATCAGTACGGCTTTTACGTAATTTATTGCTAAGGATAAAACATGCTACTGACTGTACGTATCCTGAAACTCCTGTTGTTCTGTTGACACTTTTGTTTTTGGTACTGCGTTTTTTGTTTTCTATATTTATAATTTAGTTGTATATATTGTACAAACAAATTGTGCCTTTCGACTGTTTCTTAAAGAAATCGTTTTCTACATTGTATCCAAGGAAAGGAACGCATTACAAAGCAAATAAAATGCTCAGATTGACACGTATTTTGTCCTAGAATTGATTTCTGTGGTGACTTTCATTGATTTAACATGACCTCATGAATAGTATATTTATTTTAAAAAGTACACAAAATATATACTTACTTAATGACGCTTCATACAACAGTTTTTCTGACCTTTACATGATATATTAAGGTACAATTTCTTGCGATCTGTCCAAAAAACTGATATGAAATGATACCACAAGACAATGGCAACATCTGTTGTACTAGTTTAGTCAATAAATAAATTAAATTGCATACAACCCAATGCAAAATTTAACCCCAAAGCTGATCCCACAATCTGATTGGTTAACAGAACAGCATCTCAGGACCATTGCCAGATAATCCATGAACGCAACACGGCGCTTTTCCACTAGGGGGCGCTATAGTAACACAAACACTATTTCGCTATATGAACACAAAAAGCCCAAAAATATTTTTACAACTAAACAAACTAGAGGCTTAAAATACAAGAGGCTTAAATACAATAAAGGCTTAAATACAATAAAAACAAACACGTTTATTAACCTTTATTGACAAACAAATATCTCCCCTAAGTGTAAATTCAATTATAAAGTTTATACAACATTTTATTTTGAATTACATTTTTAACTATTGGACAATAGGATCCATACCGGATGCAGGGGGGTGGTGACGAAACCGCCCACCTGTGCGAAGCCCCGCCCCCCGCGCAGGTACACGGCAGGTGTTCACACCTGTAGAGAAACACGGCGCTGCTGTTAGATACCTGCGGGCCTGGCGAGGCCTTCAAAGGGAATGAAGTGAGACTTTATATCGGATTTAAATAAGGTGAGTCGATTTTTAATGTTGTTGTTTTTTGCGATTGTTTCCTTTGACACGTTTCACGTCGTGTCGCGATTTATTTACGCGTTTGGCTTAAACGCGGATCAATACCAACGTTGTAACTTGTATTTAGAAGGTCAGAAAACTTCTGATATTAAGTTTAACTTTGTTAGATATTCGCATGGGCCGGTTGCAACTAGCAAACTTGCAACTTTGTTTTCTTCACAAACTTTTGCTTTGGTTTTAAGATCATATTATGTGTTTTAATGCACGTGTGTCTTTCATTGGTCGTGTTCGTATAGGAGTTACTGTAAGTCTTGGCTGTATGAACGTATCCGGACCTACTGGTTCTTCCACCCGAACGAGTCAATACGTGCTTTTATAGTTTCGACTAAATCAGTTTCCATACATCCACATTTTTTTCCAGTGATGTTACCTGCAAGTTTCTGGGCTGAAGGACTTTTTCCTGGTTAAAAATAAGCTAAAACTTTTGTCTTTTGTTTGTCTTAAACAGAGATGGTAAAAGTTACAAGCTTTTAACTTTCATTAAACTTACAGAAACTGTATCAATCGTTGGCTGTAGTATTTCTGTGTTTATTTCTATCTTGTCTAGTTTTTCAGTGTGAGATGTTGTAACAGGTTCGGCCTGTTTTGAAATATTTTATCTGGTGCACCTGCTTTTTTATCATGTTTTTTTGGATCAGTTTCATAATATTTTCATATATCGTATATTTTAAGTACATAGAAGCCCAATATAAATGTTATAGTGTATAAACATGGCAGTATGTCAGGACCACGCTGTCAAAATATTATGGCATTGCCATCTAACCCGGTACCACAGCACCGCCACAGAGTCTTTTGTCAGTCATCTACAGATATCCAGGAAAGTTTTTTCTGGAATTTGTCTGGAAATGTTTTTTTGAATGTTTATTTGCTAGTTATGCACAGCTTTGAAATATTTGGCAAGAAGTTGCTTTTTGTTTGAGTCTCATTGTTTCTAAGAAATCACTTAGAAATCACTTTCACTTGGTCAGAAAGTGTTGAAACTCAAGATGAAATATCGGTGCTTTTCCTCAGAAATAATGATGTATTCATTCTAAAGAACAAAAGTAAGCGGTTCTGTAGAACCGGACCGAATGTATCACCAGAGGTCTGTGGTCTTTATTGTGAAAGCTTTTACACAGATACTGTTTTAGGGATGATACCTTATCGTAACACGAGAGCTTTATGAATGGTATTACAGCGTTTTTCCACTGACTTCCTGTCATGTGTGAGGTGTGAAATGATTCCAGTAAACTGACCGCACTCACGGGTTGTAGGAAAGGGTGACTAAAGGGTGTTTTTTGGGTTTTGGTACAATCACAGAGTTCTTTCTTACCAGTTTTGATTTCTAAATGGGAGCCTGTGCCAAAAATGCTGACGTGTTGCTAGGATGTTGCCAGGTTGTTAGTAAGCGTTGTTGCCAGGGTGTTGCTTATAATGTGTTACTATCCACTTGCTCACATTTTCTGGGTGGTTGCTAGGTGATTGCCTGCTGGTCCGTATCATAAATGGGGCCTGTAAGTCTATAAAGGTTTTTTCAATCCATGTACCAAATAGTTAAATTATATCAAAGTCCAAACTGAAATTGTATCTGCTACTAGGTCAGACCATAACCGGAACCTCCTTAAACACAATATTGCACAAACCTTCATGAGGCCAGCGGCAAAATACCCTTGTAAATATTAAACATTAACAGACCGGGGGAATGATTATCAGTGTAACCTAAGCTGCTTTCATTCTGTGTTGCCTCTGAATTGTGGCCTGCATTGAAAAGCTGTTTTGCTTTTGTGATGGGATTGTTATGAGAGAATGAGGCACTGTGTGCGTTCACTTAGTTAGGGACAGCTTAGTCTCACATAGCCGGATGTTTGACTGGGGTAGTTAGACTAGCCAAACCCTGCCCACTTATTTATTTGATCTGATTGACACGCGAAGCGACCAATCATGTCATTTTGTTGGCACATGTCATCAGAAGTTGTGCAAATTAAGCCAATCAGAATAGCTTTTACTATATCATAAAAGTTAACATGATCAGCCCCGGGTCACGTTAACTAGCGAAACCTTGACCCACTAAAAAATAAACCAATAATTTTCCTTTTAAGGTGGATTTGCCCCACCTTTGAACTAATCTCAGTTCCACCTTAACTGCTTGAGGGAAAATTTGTATCCAAGTACCTCAGGGTTTGTAGAGAGAGCCTGGTGGGCGGAGCTTACCATTGGCTCAGGTGAGGGGGG
>JBAJNP010000890.1:8754-28511 GCA_036877545.1 Yasuhikotakia modesta | reverse complement strand
TTGTTTTTTCATCATTAACCATCTGTGTGTTGCCATGTTTCCTATGGGCTACAAGAACCGTATTGTTTATAATCTGAGGGGGTGGCTGGATACAGGCTTTGGTTTAGTTTAAACATGGCTGTAAGATTTAAAGGCGCAGTAAGTACAAAATATATTATGTTAATAGCAAGAACAGTATAGCTGTGTTTGTCATTAACACGACCTGAACAGAGTTTACTAAACAACTTGATTTGTCATCTGAGTCGTGTAATGACAGCTTAACACAAATGTGACTGTAAATACTGGTTTTAACCTGGTTGGGTTTTTATTCCTTGTCACCTGGTTGCACGTTACCTCTGGCTTAGCAGTCGTGACTTTTCCTGTCGAATGATTTTCACAGTTCTGCTGAAATAATGTTTGTCCAGCTAACAATTTAAGGTTGTAAGAATGTTTCCATGACGTTTCATTAAGTAACGTTAAAAATGTTGTTAAATTAATGTTTTTTTTCCAAGTTCTAGGAACATTTACAACGTCCAGTTTTGTAATTGACATTATTGCTTGGTTATAAGAATGTTTTTCTAGCATCTGTTTAACTTTATAATGTTACTAAAGTGTTACAATAACTTGCATTGGAATATCATTTTTACTATTTGATATATAACGTTAAACAGGGGTCTATTAATGTTACTGCCTTTACGGCTTTTGATAACGCTGAGAGAATATTTACAGAATGTTAGCAAACGTTTCAAGGGCATTTGCTGTTAGCTGGTGGTTTGTATGATTGAAATTGTTGAGTGTGTGTGTGTGTGTGTGTTGTGGGATGTGTGTGTGTGTGTGTGTGTGTATTATGGGATGTATACGTGTGTTTTAACAGGTGTAAGCGCATTCAACTGTTACACACACATTCAGTGAGAGAGTCAGTAGTTATTTGCATGATCAGTGTAAGTTATATGTAACTTCCTTTAGAAGCGTCAGTGTATTTTATGTTTCATTCTATTAAAACGTTGAAAGTTTTATTTGTGTTGTTCATAGTTGCAGTTTTTTTATGTTCAGATATCGATTCAAGCTTTGACCCGTTAGTGTTTTTGGTTTAAAATAAACGGCACATTAAGCAAATACATAACAAATCAGTGTTTAAAACGTCTGCCTAACTTCAGCACAAGTGTTTGTTTAACTTAAGTTTTTAGCAATTATTTATCATTTGTGCTGTTGTGCCCAAGAAATGTCTGTTTAGCTTTGTTTGACTTTAATACGTGTAAAGAACAGCACATAAAGTGACCTGCGATTTTATGTTTCAAACAGAGGTGCGACAGAGAGGCTAAAGATACACATTGTAGGTTTCTGAGAATTATAGCATCACTACATTTTAACAGTTTTGAGAAAAATGTGATGTTTTCTGGGTAAAAGTCATGGTTACAATGCCATGGTGTTGCTACAGTGTTGCTAAGGTAATGTGGGTGGTTGCTAGGTGGTTACTTATTGTACCAAGTTAACGGTCCGTGTTATGGTTTGGTCCTTAGATACAGATATTATTTTCCGATCTGAAGTATTGTTTATATCTGTGGCACAGTGTGAATCAATAATAAAAGAACCGTATTGATAAGGGCCAGATCTCATTGCAGCAGCTGTTTCCAAGCCGCTCAGCTGAGACTGTTAGATTGTAATGCTTGTGTACAAAGTTTGAAACATGACGGGTCAATCTCAGCAAATGCACACAGACTCTATCTGCTGGCTGACCTTTATGGGCAAGCAGCGGCCAATAAAAACATGGGATGCATTCCAGGAACTCTTTCGTCCAATAGCAACTTCTTTCTGAAATGTGTCATGATGGATTCAGGTCTTTGTTTAGAAAGTGCCAAAAATGTCTAGTTAAAAAGGAACGAATGTAAAAAGGAACGAATTCTTAGATATATTATTAATGAATGAATACATTAAAATGTATATATAACCTTTATTTGCAATGTTGACAAATAAATTTGGAAATTAATGGTTGTTTGATAACCAGACAATGTCGTAATACATTTGGTGATAAATCTAAAAAACTTCTTTTCATAAAATGTTTCATGCTGTAAATAGATGCATTATATAACAAAATGTGACAGGAAGTTTTAAGTGTAATATATTGGTCGTTCAGTTATAAAATGAAACGGCATGCGAACGATTTCAGCCACAATGTCTGTCTGTTGAGAGTCAGACTGCTTATCAGTTTTGGTGAGCTGTTGTTCAGGAAGTGTCTGGTATCGCTGATGTCACGCTGTGGCTCCGCCCCCATGTACCTGTATGGCAGGAATTCAGCAGGTGGGGGCATGTTCAGTAAGGCTCATTTCTTTTCATGCTTAGCCAGCTGACGAACAACAGCCACAAAAGACGTGAGGTCCATTAAAACGCTCTGTTTATTAGCAACGCTAGTAGTGTTTTGTAAACACGCTTTTTCTGAAATGTGTTTCTGTGTCTGACGTTCGGCCATTAAACGAAGCGCTTTCTTTCTTTCTTTCTCTCTCGTTTCAGAACGCAGACATGGAGGAAATGACGATTTGGGAGCAGCACACGGTGACGCTAACAAAAGTAAGTGTTAAATCTAGGGTTTAATTCGCCGTAGCCACACCTTCATCTACCTGTATGCAGGTGTGTCAGACAATGTGACACCAGGTGTTGAGTTTCCCAGCAGCTGAAAGTTGGTGAGCAATTGTGAAACCACGATTGTCGAAAGTTTTTCCACCTGTCACTGAGACACACCCTGAGTTTAGGAATGTCAAGTTTGGGGTCGTGTGGTGCATTGTAGTGCAAAACCAATGTGCTCATTTTCTTTTGTTCTTTCTTTCTTTCTTTTTACTCATTTCTTTCTGTTTTTGTTTTTTGCTAATTTCCTTCTTTCTTGTATGATTAATTATTTCTTGTTCATTTAGTTTTTTTTCTCATTTATTTGGTCATTTATGGTTTAATATTTATTGTTTATTTGTTCTTTCGTTTGTGTTTTTGTTCATTGCTTGTTTCTTTTTTTTTATTTAATCTTTAATAATTTTTCTTTATTTCTTTTATTATCGTTCATGACTCTTTTCTTTTTTTAGGATTCTAAAGTGGGCTTCGGTTTTGCCGTCTCGGGTGGGCTGGACAAACCCGGCGCGAGCGGAGACGCGGCTGTTGTGGTCTCCGATGTGATTCCCAGCGGCCCGGCGATGGGTCGGCTTCAGTGAGTGTCCTGGTTCTTTTCTCGGTACCACATCACTTCCTCCCCCACATCCTGTCTGATCCTGTCCAACCTGTCACGTTTGTGTACAAGACCAACATGCTCACACAGATTTGGCAGATAGCATTTTTGTCACAGAGACTCATCGTCTAACATTTATGTCCCACAGAACGCGAGATCAGATAGTTATGGTGAATGGAGTTTCAATGGAGAACGTCACATCGCTTTACACCATTCAGAACCTGAGGAATTGTGGGAAAACTGCAAACATTGTAAGCGAAAGCATAATTTTTCATTTATAATTCATAAAACACAAATAGAGACAGTTTCTGTGTAAATCGCTGAGGTGAATTGAATATTCATAATTTATTTTTTTCTCCAAGTTCTGGTGTTGTTTGGAAAACCCGTTTGTTCCTTTTGCAGACCGTGAAGAGGCCGCGCACGGTCCAGATTCCCATAAGCAACAAACCGACACGTTCTGCCTCACAATCCAACATACTAGACGGGGACGAACCTCATCGACGAGGTCAGAGAGGCACCGATGGCGGCCCCAACCGGCGAACTCGAAGCGTGACGCCTGACCGCAACGGTCACGACCTTCCCATCATGTCCGGCTTCAAGAGACTGCCCAATCAGGACGTGCAAAACAGACCAATCAAAACAACCCTGATCAAGAAAAAGCCCACAGATGGTAGGAATACTTACTGATGAGTATTTACTGTTGTTTGCTAAAGCCTCAGATACCTTGCATACCTCATAGATTTGAAGTATTGAAGTCCATGTATGGATTTGATCATCAACATGTTTCTTTCTGCAGAATACGGAATGAAATTGGGGAGTCAGATCTTCATCAAGCACATGACACCCACCGGTCTTGCTGCCAAAGAAGGAACCCTTCAGGAAGGAGATCTTGTGCTGAAGGTGCGAGGAAATGAGATGCAGTACCTGAGGTCCTTTGAAAGTTCAGAACTAACGTCAATGTCCTCATTTAGATTAACGGCATGACGACGGAGAACCTGTCTCTGCTGGAGACCAAACATCTGGTGGAGAAATCCAGAGGAAAGCTCACCATGCTGGTGTTGAGGGACGACAGGAGGTTCCTGGTCAGCATTCCTGAACTGGAAGACAGTCCTCAGAACAGCGCGGATGAGAGGCATGAGGACAGCAGCTCAGAGCTGGAGGGTGAGTCACTGTTCATATCTTGTACACAAACATTTGAAAAGTTACATTTCATTGATTTAATCAATTTGGTCCTACAGAAATCTCAGACCTGGATTCAGATGGTCCGGCGAACCGAACGTCCCGCCCAAAAGATCGCCGGTCTCGCAGGTGAACCAACCAGAACAGAACCTTCATCTTCATCCAGAACCTTCCTTTAGTTTCATTGTTTTCAAACTAATGAAACTTGTTGTTCTACAGAAATCGTGCAGATCCTGCACCACCATCAAAATCACGTGATTCTTCTCCTCTGCGCTCCACGCTCACGCGACCGCCGGCCCAGTCCGCTGCCCTTCGCAGAGGTGAGTCGTAGCGACTTCCTTTAACAAAAATCTGGGAAAACGTTTGTTTAATCATTATTTTATAAATGGGACATTTGTTTTTTTGCAGCTCCCTCCGAATCAGAATCGGACCGCAGCATCTCGCCTCCAGCCTCAAGAAATGACACTATTGATAACAGAAATAAATACAAGTAACTATGATTTTTGTAAACATAATGTGATTTAAATCTGGACTGTTTGGTTCTGCAGAACCCATTTGATTTAAGCATACTGTTGTTTATTGAGGTGATGTCTGATCGTTCCAGGGTTCTGTCGGGAATCTCTGCATTGCCGAACCCCCGAGCATCACCAGTCACTCAGAACTGGAACTCCTCCACTGCCTCACAACCTCGCAGAGGTTTGCCTCATAACATCTACCTTAACCTCACTGCTTTTAACATAATAGTTATTCAGCCAGCTTAAAAAACAACAAGTCTGTCATGTTATATCATGGTTTAGTTTAACAATAGTCACAAATGTCGATGTCATCTGTGTAGCTCAACAACTTTATTTTGTGTTTCCAGCTGTTTCCGAATCGGATTCAGATCGTAGCACCTCCCCACTCCCAAGACGCCAGAGCCCCAGGCCTGAAAATCACTCCAGATACAAGTACGAGCGTGAAATGATAAACCAACGTTAATGTAACGTGCTTCACTTTTCAAAATCTGGATAAACGAATTGACCGCCCTGATCCAAAACTGATCCATGCACACCTAGCAAAACTCGTACACCAATTGTGTGTCAGGAATCCTAAAACGTCTCTAATCTTCTCCCAGAGTTCTTCCCGATCTCCCTCCTCCTGGTTTTAAGTCCTCATCTCTTAGCATGTCCCAGGATTTTCCTCGCCGCATGGCCTCACCTTACAGGCCCCCACCTAGAGGTGATTTTCACGCTTTTTCCCACAATGCACCTTGTCTAGCTTCTTGGCGCCATTTTGTGGTCGCTGTGGTGACAGACCCATTAAAGAGCATGTCTGTTCCATACAGCATCAGAGTCTGAATCAGACGACAGTACCGGACCTTCACGTCAGCGGGTCACTGCAGGGGGTCAGGACTCACGCAGTAGATACAGGTATACATGAAGGAGACTTTAGTGCCAGTTTTAACACAACTTGCATCAAGAGTTCCTTGATCGGTTCTTATCGTCTGCCTGCCCTAGATGCAAAGTTAAGCGTTTCTCTTTGTTGTGATTTTCTTTGTGACAATGTTTTTGACTATAATTTCCTTTTGCATTGTCTTTATGTTTGTAAACGTTCATGTATTTTAATTTTGTTGTGATGACCATGTGATATCTGTGATCCTTTAAAACAAATAAATGGCACCGAATCCAAATCTTCACTCTTCTGTAATGTGTCGATCTCTCGGTAAAAAGTGCATTCATGACGGATTGTATTTGATGTATTGCTTCTAAGATCTGGGTAATCTTGGATCTAAATACATATAAATACACAACAAACACACGATCAGACTGACTACAAAATAAATCCTGCATAAATTATCCACACTTGATACACATAAGATGCACATGATGGCAAAACACTGAATAAAACGTACAAATTTAGTTAAAATATCTTTTCAACTCACTGTCCATAAACCATGAATCACTGACCTAAATTTAATACCATTGTGATGTAGCTTAGCACACTTCTTCATCTCTTGTCATCTTCCTCGATTTTTATTTATGTTGCATTAGCATTCCCTGCCCCTTCCTGGACAGGTGTAGCTTAGCTTTCCATTGGTCCACTAAATCGTCTGTTTTCTAAATCCTTCCCTTCTTTCTTTTGCAGGGTGGTCCCTGAGGTCACGGCTGCCCCCGCAACAGAACCCCCAAAATGGGCAAAACCCTCAACGCCTGTACATAGAGGTGCGATAAAAGCCAAGTGTTATTAGCTAACCAATAAAGTATGAGTAGATATCAACATCACTTGGTACTTATGTATTGTTTTTGTTTGTATGTTCAGTATCATTTATTTGTATGTTTAATCAGCTTCATCAGACGAGTCGGAGTCAGATGAGGGTCACACTCACTCTCCGAAAGCGCAGACGACCAGTAAAAACTCTAGACTCAGACAAGGGTAAGCGCTGCATTATTGTACATATTAATACATGACGTCCGTTAAATTAATACATTAAAGCGTCGTCTAATAATGTTTTGTCTCAGAGTTGAAATGCCAGTTCCAGTCGTCCAAACCCGACAAGAAACTCCTGTCAGATCTGCACCATCCAGACCACCACCTGAAGGTCTGAACATATTGTTATTGTCTGAGAACCCAGCGGAGAAGGTTGCCTTGCCATATGCCTGATACCAATGTAGTAATCTTGTCAGGCAATGTGTGGGGCACCTTTGTCTGGAGTCTGGCGAAGAGTCTGCAGCCAGGTTTAGACTAGCCTTAGATCTTGTTGGTCCTTCATAAAATTGTTGCTCTGTTTTTTTTCCACCAGATTCTTCTGAATCAGAAAGGGCCTCATCGCCTCCCAGGAGATCGGAGAGTCCTGGCAACAACAGCGATCGCAGGTAAACCCACATGAACTGTATTTTGGATTTTCTTTCAAACCAGAAATTATAGAAACTATGTCAAGGTCTAACAGAAATCCATTGGCTCCTAATTCCAGTTTTCCACGTGCTAATGGCACTCTCCGTTCTGATGTGTCCATTCCCAACAACTCCAGGTTGAGCTGTATGTATCAGTATTATATCCCATAATTCCATTCAGCCGGTTCCTTAAATCCAAGCCTTTGACTAAAACTGTTCTGTTTATTTCAGCCAAGCCTGTAGAAGAGCCTCTTTATTCACTTCCTCCAGACGCAGTGCCGACACCAAATCTGGGGTGAGATGCATGTTTCTTCGATTCCAAATAGAAACCTTTTCAGCTTTGGGCTCTGAAACACTAGAGCAGGGATGGGCAAACTTGTTCCTGGAGGGCCAGCGCCTTTCAGAGTTTAGCTCTAACACTAATCAATCACAAGTAAACCAGTTAGTCAAGAACACTAGAAGGCTACAGGCAGGTATGTTTTATCAGAGTTGGAGCTAAACCCTGCAGACCATTGGCCCTCCAAGAACAAGTTGGTCCATGTCTGGTCCAGAGATAATGGCTGTTTCAGGACATTGTGACTCAATTGTTCACCAACATCTCATGTTTCTCCATCTCAGGTACAGCTCGGACCAGAACTTCGTCAGCTTTGTGAAGGAAGGCAACGTCGGCCTGAGGTTGGTGGGAGGAAATGATGTTGGCATCTTTGTGGGAGGCATCCAACCAAACAGTCCGGCTCAGAGAGAGGGCATGAAAGAGGGCGATCAGATACTAGAGGTGGGACAAAACTATCAAGTTAATGTCATGTGATCAAACCTCTCAGCCGTGTGCCTTCGTCCAATGATCTGTTGGGTTGTTTTTGATAGGTTAATGGTGTAGACTTTACTCACCTCACCAGAGAGGAAGCAGCCATGTTTCTCATGAACATCCGTGCTGGGGAACGTATTGATATCCGCACGCAGAATAAAATGGACAGTAAGTGCATGCTGATGTCCTGAGAAATTAAATTCACATTCAACGTGCTTCATTAAAGCAAAATCGCTCTCACTGCTGTGATGTTTGGCTGTGTATTATTCAAATTTTGCTAATATTTAGTTATACCATGAGTGTGATGTTGATTTTATTTAACAGAAAAGGTTAATAAATGAAGAACAATTAAAGCAGCATCTGTAACATTTGCCTCCCTGTCGCCACCTGTGTTTAAAAATTAAAATTAAAGGTTACTTCACATTTTTTAAATAATAATTATGATATTAATAATTATAAATTATTATTATTTTAAAAACTTGCTGTGAATCACAGTAAAGTAGAGAAATCGTGTAACTGATTTTTGTAGCATCGTTTTGTAGCATCAGTTTTCAATATTTTCAGTCTTCAAGAAGATTATGAAGTCTAGCTTGGGTGACTCCTTCTACATCCGTACACACTTTGACCACGTGGCTGAGAGCAGTACGGGCCTGAGCTTCACCAGGGGTGAGGTGTTCAGAGTGGTGGACACCATGCATCGTGGGAAGCTGGGAACCTGGTTGGCTGTTCGCATGGGGAACGACCCACACGAGCTGGACAAAGGAACCATTCCTAACCAAACCAGGTGTGCAACAGCAGAAGCTTAGTGAAGTTCTTAGTTCTCTATAGCTTGTGGAACATCTCAGATGGGCAAGAAGGTTTGATGTGATTCTTCTGTTCTGACTGCAGCTTTATCTGTATTTCAGGGCTGAAACTTTGGCGAGTTTGGAGCAGGCACAGAGAACAGGCGCAGCCGAGCGGCAGACCTCTGGCCCACGAGCCGAATTCTGGAAGTTACGAGGCCTCAGAGGAGCCAAGAAGAACACCAGGAGAACCCGTGATGACCTCCTTCATTTGACAATTCAGGGAAAATATCCAGCATATGAGAAGGTTCTGCTAAGAGAGGGTTAGTGGATTGTTTTCATAATTAATGAAACATTTACTGCAGTATTTCATGAGCATTTTGTATGCAAGAACTTTTGGTGATAACCGTTCTCCATATTTGATCATTTGCAGCCAATTTCAAGCGACCCATCGTCATTTTGGGTCCTCTGAACGACATTGCAAATGAGAAGCTGGCCAGAGAAATGCCTGATAAATTTGAAATTGCAGGTATGAATGTACAGATGTTTGTTTTGGAAAAAACATTTCTTAATAAGTTACTATTGGTTAAAGTTACTTTAGTTATTTATCTTCTAATATATCTCATCAAATCATCCAAACTATTTAGAACATCCTAGCATACGCATAGCAACGCACTGACAATCACTGAATGCCTTTAATGTCACACTTTATATTGTATCTCCAGAAATGGTTCCCAGGGCTGGAAGTGAAAGTTCTTCAAGTGTCATCAAGCTAGACACAGTGAGGCAAATAGCCGAGCAGGTGAGTTCATGTTCTTAGCATGTTAATCGCCATCATGTAAACCAAACTGTTTCCCTAACCAAGCTTATATTGTCACACACAGGACAAGCACCCCCTGCTGGATATAACTCCCACTGCAATAGAAAGACTGAATTATATCCAGTACCATCCCATGGTTCTCTTCCTGGACCCTCATAATCGCAAGGATGTGAAGGCCATGAGGCAAAGACACATGCCAGGCTCCAACAAGAGCTCTCGTCGACTTTATGCTCAAGCCTTGAAATTAAGGAAACACTACAGTCATCTGTTCTCTGGTAAACCTTAAAATGTCTTTTAAGTTTTGAAGTTACTTGCTTGAGTCATTTTTTTGGTGACCTGAAGGCAATCTCTGGTAACTTCACAGCACGGATTGATCTTCAGTCCAACTCTAACATGTGGTACGACGTTTTGAAAGACAAGATTCGCCAGCATCAGTCCAAACCCGTCTGGGTTTCAGAAGTTACGGTAAGAATTTGCTGCTTTTAAGAGGGAGTTTGGACAGTATTTTGGTAAGAGTTAAAAAGCTGACAAAAACTGAAGGCTACAGAAAAAGGGAAAAGTTGCTTTAGTATGTCCAAGTCCAACTGCAACTTCCTATTTTAGTAGGAAATACATCACTAACAGAAAATGTGGAGTTTTGAGTATTGCCATAAGAGTGAATCATTTCAGAGTCAGACAGCTGAGTGTCTGAGTAATCTTGTATCATTTCAAAAGACATAAGGGAGCGTTTGTGCGTAGAACCACCGTGTTATATTAGAGTTGTATAACAAGCGCTTGGTTTGTGTGTTTGTGCAGTTGGAGGGAGGCGGCGATGAAGATCTTGACGCACTTAGCCGTTCGCACAACTCTGATTACCTCAGCGGTGCCAGCGACTATGAGGACACAGATGGCGAGGGCTTCACAGATGGTGAAGCCTACACAGATAACGAGGAGCTGGAGGAACCTGTGCAAGGCTTCCCTGGACGCCGCAACACTGCACTGGCCCGTTCCTCAGAACCCGCCAATGAGCAGAACCCAAGCCCTGAACCTGATCCAGAACCGTTCCTGGAGGAGGAATCGGAGTACATGCTGCCACCCATCCTGCATGTTCCAGAACCTCGATCTCCACGCCTTGCTCCCAGTGGGCCGCAAGACCAGGATGATGTTCCCTCACACCAGAGCTTTACAGATTCTGATTTCAGCACCACCGACCCGCCCAGGCTTCTGGCACCTTCTGATGCCCCGCCCACTTACAGGGCACCAGATCCCACAGATCTCTCTATAAATAAACCTCCATTGTCCACCACAGAGGCCAAATTAGAACAGGTACGATATATACAATATATACTAAGACACGTCTTACTACAAGATACTTGAAGAACTTTGTTGGTCCTGCAGCAACATTTATTTATTAAATAGACCAAATTTCCTAACTCTAAACATGTCTAATTATTTGACAGGATCGCTGGTTGAGTTTGCTTGAAATGTTTAATTATTTGCTGTGTGTAAAGTTATATATATATATATATATATATATATATGAAATACATGAAACATTTTATGATACATTTATTTAATTGTGACAGACCCCTTTGGCAGAACCTGAAAGGAAGGCGTCTCCGTTATTCGTAGTGTAAGCAATTTTTCCACAGTTTTATACAATTCCACAATTTAGATTTCAGGCAATGTCAAGCAATCAAGCATTTTGATTGGTTAATTGTTTAATACACTCTTTCAGGTTGGCCCATCATGAAGCTATGCAGATGAGGAGGACACACATCAGAGGAAGTGACAGTGATAGTGACAATAATGACGAAGACGACAGAGACGAAGATGATGATTATGGTGATGATGAAGGTGATGACATTGAATGGGGGCCCGCCACAGAGCTGTAACACACTCGGCTCACGCTAACGTCACAGACACACGGACCTGTACATTTACACAAAAAATATTTTTAATATGCCGTCTTTTTTTATAAGTGACTCTGGATTTATTGATGACTGTGATTCAGAAAAGTTTGCATCCTTTCGCATGTTTTGTTGCTCTAGAGGACGTGCCGAGATCTCCCATCAAAATTGTTTCAAATACCAGTTGAAATACATTTGGTACTATGTCCAATTTCAATTTTTGTATTTTAAATAAATGAAAAAAAAAACATTCAAGCTATCATGTCACTTAATGTGGAGATAAACTGACCAATGAGCTTTCAAGAACGCATTCGGTCGTAATACTGAATTGTGATTGGTCCTTTATTATCTATTTACTCTTCACGGCGACCAAAAGCAACACGTGGTGAGAGAAACAAGGAAAAACTTACACCCAAACAAAGCGAAACTTTCTATCAGCATGTGCAATGTTTGTACAATTGCAAATTCAGGAAAACTCGTGTAAACAAACAAACAAACAAACAAACAAATGCCATTTTCAAGTGGGCGGTGTTTTGACGTCCAGTTAAAACAACAGCAGGTGGCCGATTTAACATCCACGTGGGGCGAAATGGCCAAACACGTATTTTGCGTGTTAAAACCCGCGCATATCACCGACAGCACGTCGTTTTAAAGTCGTTACCGTCATGCACGACCGTAAACAGCCCTTATGCTTTTCATACAGCGATGCAGCTTCACTCGTCAGAAGCGGATGCGCGTCTCTGCAGCGCGTGCGTTACATTCACACGCTGAGATCACAAGTCAAGCTCCGCACGCGTGCGACTCGACAGCCGCTTTAAACTCGCACCGGTGCATCGAAATGGGGACCCGGGGGGTGGGCTGGGGGGTTACATCGTAAACCAAAGAACTACGAGTCGGATCCAAACACACGAAGCTTAAAATGTTTTCGAAAAGGACACGGGAACTGATCAAGACTCACTCCATGTCCAAGAAGAGCCGAACAGGAAGCGCCGCGTCGCCTCTCGGCTCTCCATCAGTAAGTCGCACGGCATCTTCTGTCCTTTCCTCCTGCCGGTCAAACTGATTGACGTTTCTGTCTCTAGCCGTCGCGTGCGCGTCTAACGCGACGTTTGCGCGTTTTATTCGCCTTTTGACGCCCGGTTTTACACGCAAAGTTTATTCCCGCAAACCGTCGTGCTGCGTAAAAGTCGGGCTGCGCTTCCTTAGTGCGCGCAAAGAGATGCGACCTATTCGGTTTGGGTGCGTTTACATTTGAGACGTGTAGTTATTTGAAATCACCTGTTTGTTTGCTCGTACCTGTTTTATTTGTTCTAGTTTTACTGTAAACGGTGAAATTTCATTTATGAAGTTTGTTTTAAATGGCACGTCCCGCCCTTAAAAGTACATTAGATGATGCAGTACGGCGAGTAAAGACTTAAAGATATTAAAGATGTTAAAACGAGGAGCTGGTGGTAAGAGCTACAGTCCTTATGCGACGAGTCAGAGAGTTAAGAAAAGCAGCAACAAAAGTAAATTGGACATCTTGCCAAGCAAACCAAACGTCTGGCTTAAACAGGTGGGTTCATCATTTCAGCATGTTTTTGAATATGTGCCATTTTTCTGGGTATTTATGAACCTTTCATATTTCATGAGGTGTATGAAAGTATATAAAGGTGTTTAATAAATGGCATAATATTTATCCCATGTGCTTTTTAATGGCTGGTATTAATTGAGGAACTGAATGAAATGTTTGTATTTATTATAACCGGGTATGTGCCTATAGACATTTTCCCTTTTCTGATAAATTTAGCCCTAAAGTATTAAAGGAAAATGTGTTTTTATGTGACAGAGATTTTAAAGTTGGTTGGTTTAAAGTTGTTGTGGGTCTTGTTATCATAACATTGTTATCCACCGTATATGTGGCTGTTGTTTAAAAAAGCAGAAACGGGTTTATAAATGTTTATGAGGATTATATCGTCTTCACGCTCGCTTGCTTAAAATGTTTTTAGGCCTCATGTGAGATCAGCCAGTGTGGCATCAGTCACAGGGTGTGACAGGAAGCGTCTGTTTCACAATCGCTCTTGTGAAAGAAGTTCTGTTTACCAACAGCCATCTATTGTAGTCTGTCACATGTCTTGAGTCTTTCTTCTAAGTCCTTTACCTTACATGTATATCAACTTTTCCTCATCCTATGGGCCAATGATCAACACTCCATATCTAAACACCATTTATTCTTTGTAATCCAGCTGTCGGCTCTTCAGGAGCAACCAAGAAAAGATGTGGTGGACCATGCTTCTCCACACACCTCCTGCAGTCCTTCTCCGGCAATCTTGGAGGTCCCAAGTTCCTGCCCAGGAACCCCCTTAGCCCAACACGCTAAGCTGGGGGGATGTCCGTCCCCGATGGGAACTCTAAAGCGCCCCACTTCCCTGAGTCGCAACCCCAGCGCGGCCGGCTTCCCGATCCAGTCTTGGGTCTTCAGTAAGGGTGCGGGGAAGTCCATCATTGCCCAGACTCCCTCGCCTGAGACCCCAGAGACCACCGTGGCCATTGAGGTAGAAGACATTCCCTCATTGCTGCGCATAGTGGAACGGTTTGCTAAGGCTGTGGAGAAACTGAAGGACGTGGTGCTTGAAGGTAAGATGTTCTGAAGATGTTCTGATGTTTGGTGTGATTTGTTTGGAGTGTTTTTATAAATTCAAGAGGACATCCCAGCAAACAGGGAACGTTGGTTAACAGTTTCAAAGTTCTTTCAAAGTCAAGAACGTTCTTGATGTTAGTAGAACGTTTTTAATGTTATATGTAGCAAGTGTTGTTCTTATGTTAATGAAACGTTTTAAAACATTCCTGTATTTAATCAGCAATATTAATAAAAGGTCTAAAAAACAAGAATAACATTTGCTGTGTTACTTAATAGAAGCATTAGAAAAACGTTGGGTGGTCAAATACAGTGTTTTCATATTGGCATCATATTTGACAGTATTTTCACAGTATTTGGCATGAGCTGTTCTCATAAAGCTCAAAGATTTTTGTAAGAACGAGGCACAACAGTGCTTGATAGTGATTCGCCACATGAGGGTTTGCACGTCAAACAACGGCCTCACCGCAAACATCATCTTATGATGTCGACCGTCATTGGTGGAGGACGAAAAGAGGCGGGGCCGAGTTTGCTCAAGAGGCCACGTTGTTCCTGTAGCTGCAGTCGAGTTGACTTCCTGTGGTACACCGCGTTTGTACAGGAAATGGCTCTCTCACAGAACACCCCTTTCCTCTCGGTTCACAACATGGAGAAATGACACACAGTGTAACATCGTTCAGCATATACTCATGTGTGAAAAAATCGGTTTGGTTTTCCCAACGTTTGGACACGTTAACCGAACGTTTATCATAAGTCTCGATCTCTGTTGTGTGATCTAAAGGCTTAGTCTTAAATACTTAGTTTTGTAGAACATACAAACTGTATGTATACATTATGCCTTGTGTGAATTTAATGGCAAAAACATTTTTTAGAAGTTACAAAGTTATAAAGGACAAAAACCAGACCAAAACTAGAGCACTCAAGTCTCAGACCAAGACTAACAAAAGGTCTAGACTCAAACCAGGTGTATATGATCTCATCTTGAGATCAAGACCTAAAGATCAGGACTTAAATTGTAGCTTCGTCAAAGTAAACATCTACAGTTGTAGACTGAGTTGTTGAGCCATTCTCATCTCATGCTTATATTTGTTATTTTAATGGTTTTAATGGCTTTAGTTCCAAAATGTGAAAGTTCTGAGATCCTCATGTCAGATTGTGTACTTCAGACATTATAATGGTGCTTTTTGTTAAGTCCACGATGTCCTTAAGTGTACATCCTTATGTAGGTGTTGATCTGAAACTATTGCTCAAATCTAGGACAATGGCTGGCTTTTAGTGGTTGACCCCTGACCTCCACCAAGCTTGTACCTTCACCACAACCTTTGTGGATCCAAACAATCAGTCTATTTTTTGATAGACTGAATCCAGTACCGTTGCTCGCTGTGCAAGTCAGGTTGTTTTGACGGAACTGTTACGGGTTTTTCTCTGCGTTTTGTTTCACATTTACCGTTACAGTTGAAACAGGAACAGGAAGTGGCTTGGAGACGTGTCAACGCAGACAAACCAGTGCTACACAGTGTCACAAACTTACATCATCCTGACTGTTTTGGGATCAGTGCAGATTTCTTAAGCTTTTTTTTCTGTCATGACACACAGCTGGGTTTCCATCCATGTATTTTTGTACATCTGTATGTTCTTTTGCATAAAAAGAGAATTTGTTGAAACCTCTAATGTTTCTGTAGCTCAGCTGGTGGAGCATTGCAGTGCAATTGCGTTGGCAGCGCAAAGGTTGTGGGTTCGAGTAGCAGGAAAAACGCACTGATTAAATGCACGATGTGCAATACAACCATGTACTGGCTTGAAGTGGACTGCTGCTTTAAATCGATGCTAAACCCTGCTTTGCTTTGACAATAATTGTTGTTTGAAGAACAAAACTAAACAAACAAGACTGTTTTAATAAACACACATGGTTCTTGCCTCCTGCCAGACAAACAGGAGAACCGGCGACCGTTGGCCCATGAGTGCCTAGGGGAAGTTTTGCGCATCTTGCGACAGGTCATCAGCATGTACCCCCTCCTAAATACTGTGGAGACCCTTACGGCTGCTGGAAAACTCATCTCTCAGGTCAAAGGTTAGAACGCCGACCCCGCAAATATACTATCAGCACATTTCTGTTCTTATCGTCCCAGGTTAATGTGTTATGCTGATGTTTGTGTCTTAAATCACAGGCTACCACTATGAAGTGTGCAATGAAGCACAGAAAAAAGACTTTGAGAAGGCCATAGAGACCATCGCCGTAGCTTTCAGCAGCAAGTGCGTTACATCTGTTACCCTTCAACCCTTTTCACATGGCACTTACATAATCGCATCATTTTTGTGGTTTGATTCATGCTACCATAAACGCCCAGACTAGTCAGTGTCATATTTTAGTTGCTAAGTAGGCTGGGGCAAAATATCACTTTCTTTTGTTTTTAGGGTATGTATCTTAAACGTTTCTTTCACATTTTCGTTGTACAATGTTATTTATGTTAAAGGCAGGAACATTTTTATAAATGTTGGTTGACAATCTTTTTACATCCCAATGGCAATCACTAAATATAGTGATATATATTTTATACATTTATATACCTTTTGCAGGTGTATGGCCATAAAATGTTGGTCCAATCATTGCATTCGGTCCGAAAGCAATAATAGGGTGTTAAACTGTATTTGCGTTCCTCGAAGAGGTGTGGCTTTGGAGAACGCTAGGTTCAAAGCTAGGTTGCTATTGCTAGGCCTTCCAAAATGTCCATTTGTGTCTTTAAGTTCTATTGTAATTGTACACATTAAAAATGATCATTTTAAACAACAGTTGTGTAATTTGTAGTTGTAGAAGAATAACAGGAAGTTGTGGCTGCTGAAACGAACACCGAAAGGTTCGTCTCAGATCTGTTTTTCCATATTGGGCTGATCATTATCTGTCTTCCCCTGTAGTAACACCAAATGTTTCTTAAAAGTGCCGTATTCATTGGAATAGACCCTTGTTAGCTTAACCGTTCATGAGAATAACTAGCTTTATCGAATTTCCTGTCACCAAACCATGAAGAGGCAGTGGCACACTGTTACACACGGTACAGCGTAAGG
The DNA here is from genome assembly GCA_036877545.1 of Yasuhikotakia modesta. Taxonomy (NCBI): domain Eukaryota; kingdom Metazoa; phylum Chordata; class Actinopteri; order Cypriniformes; family Botiidae; genus Yasuhikotakia; species Yasuhikotakia modesta. The sequence continues at coordinate 11,299 of JBAJNP010000890.1, read as the reverse complement.
GGAAGTAATGAAACAAACACTTGCTCTTTTGCCCTGGTTGTCGTGGGCAATTTTTTTTTCTTGGGTTATCTGCATATAAACTGTAAATACTGTATATTGTTCATCTTCTTGTCCAAAATGATCCTTTATTTTCCATCAATAGGTGTTTGTTTTTCAAAAGTATATGAGGTTAGAGCTTTGGCCAAAAAACTAATTCTGTCATGTTTTGGTTTCATCTCATTTTGAGCTTGTCTCATTTTTGTCTTGTTTTTGTCTCAGTGTCTCTGAACTGCTGATGGGAGAGGTGGACAGCAGCACTCTGTTGTCGGTGCTGCCCACTGAGAAAAGCAGGGTAAGCGCGTGTCTGTTTCTGCTGCCTTTAAAGACAGTGAAACTGAAACTTACAGGAAGTTAGAACGTCTCCATTAAATGCATCTGTACCGTTTGAGGGATAATTAAACCTAGCAACAATCAGATTAGCCTAGCAACAACGTTGGATTACACCTAAAAAACTATTGCAACAACGTAACAATGTCATTTTTAACAACTGAGCTACAGACAGCTATCAGAAGGTTTATGTTCACTGTGAGTTTTCCAGAAAACTGATGTGTTTTGAATATTTGTCCTTTTTTTATTATTTAGTCTATGGAGAATCTTTCTGGTCATGAGTCGTCACACACACGGAGTGACTCGTCTGAGCTGGGTAAAGAATTGGTGTCTGTCTGTCTGTCTGTGTGTGTGCTGCAAATTATTGTGCATGCATATTGTTAAGATGATTTAATTGTATTCCTGCGTTTACAGTAATGAGTTCAGAGGAAGTTGACATCATACTCCAGCGCAGCGAGGGGGGCGTCGATTCTGCGCTCATGTACGCCAAGACCATCTCCAAATATATGAAGGATCTGATCGGCTATGTGGAGAAAAAACTTGTGCTGGGTAAGACCGATGATGCCTTCTGATGTTTGTTCAAAATGTATCGCTAAACTCAGAAATATAACATAATGAGAAATAATCTATGGATGTAAAGTGTAGTTATAAACAATAAATTCATTATTTACCTGCCCGAGTATCTTGGTAACCAAACATGGTGGATGAATTTACATTTTGGGGTGAAGTTTGTAAGTGAACTTACAAAATGTTTTGTAGAGCTGGAGTTCTCCAAGGGTGTACAAAGAATCTATCAGTCCTGTAAACAGACCATCACACAGGTGAGTTTGACCTTCATCAACATCTCCGCAGTCTTCAGGTTTCCATTTATCTGTTTTCTACCTCATCTTTGTTTCTCCTTCAGCCACACATGCCATTCTTCTCCATCTACTCCCTGGCCCTGGAGCAGGACCTGGAGCAGAGCAATGGGATGCACCAGGCAGCTGCCACCCTCCAGAACCAGACCTTCATCATGGTACATCATCATCATCATCACATGCTTTGTGGTTAAATTAACTTAGTGGTTCAATCAATTAATGCTGATGCTTTGTGTTCGTCTACAGCCTCTGCTGCTCCGCAAACAAGAGCATGAGAAGAAACGCAAGGAGATCAAGGAACAATGGCTAAAAGCCAAGAGGAAACTGGTAACTTTGTTTTTATGCATTGGACGGATGCATTAGACCCAGATTTAGGGTCAGTGGAATTAATAAAACTGTGTGCACAAAAACAGATGGAGTCTGACGCTAACCTACGGAGGGCTAAGCAGGTCTATATGGCCCGCTTTGAGGAGTACGACAAGGCGAGGACGGCCGCTAGCAGGGCTGAAGAAGAAGGTGGAAGTTCTACCACCAAAACTCTGGACAAGAAGAAACGACTTGAGGAGGAAGCCAGGAACAAGGTCCCTCAACTCCCATAATGCACCTCTTCACAAGTGTTTAGCCTTGCTGTCTTCACCTTACTACTTGCTAAGTCTTCTCTTGTTGTCTTAATTACAAACATTAACCGGTTGTGTTTTAGGCTGAAGAGGCAGAAGCTACGTACCGAACCTGCGTTGCAGACGCTAGCACACAACACCAGGAGCTGGAACACATGAAGGTCACGGTTCTGCGGCAGATCCAGGAGGTCATTAAACAGAGTGATCAGACCATCCGTTCAGTAAGTACATCCACACTACTATTGTCTTCTTAAGAATCGAACCCATGACCATGGTGTTGCTAGCGCAATACTTTACCAGAAAAACAAAATATAGATGCCCTGAGTGAGTGTGTGTGTGAGTGTGTGTGTGTGTGAGAGAGAGAGAATGAGTGAGATTGTGTGTGTGTGTGTGTGTGTGTATGTGAGAAAGAGAGAGAATGAGTGAGATTATGTGCGTGCGTGAGTGTGTGTGTGTATGTGAGAAAGAGAGAGAATGAGTGAGATTATGTGCGTGCGTGAGTGTGTGTGTGTGTATGTGAGAAAGAGAGAGAATGAGTGAGATTGTGTGCGTGCGTGAGTGTGTGTGTGTATGTGAGAAAGAGAGAGAATGAGTGAGATTGTGTGCGTGTGTGAGTGCGTGCGTGTGTGAGAGAGAGAGAGAGAGAGAATGAGTGAGTGAGATTGTGTGTGTGTGTGTGTGTGTGTGTGAGAGAGAGAGAGAGAG
>JBAJNP010000889.1:37242-75422 GCA_036877545.1 Yasuhikotakia modesta | reverse complement strand
AGACACACACACACACACACACAGTGTTTTAGAGAGCCTAATTAAATCACATTGATTTGAAGGTGCATTACTGATCCCCAGAGCTGTTTAAAACCACACATCCAGAGACGTCACTAAATCCACTTCATTCATGTCAAAACATGTCAGAACAGACTAATGACCTGCAATTCATATAAACAGTTTAAAGGCTGATTTAGTTTTCCATGAGCAGCGCTGAAATAAGTACATTTATATTCTCATTTATAAATACATTTATATAAGTACATTTATAAATACATTTATATTTGTGCTTAACCAGGCAAATCTCAACAGCATGGCAATAGGATGTTGGGGGTTGCTATGCAGTGAGCGTTGCTATGCAGTTGTTAGTTATTCTAGGTTACTCTAGGTGATTGTTTAAAGGCCTCTATAAATGTTGGTCTCTGCATGTCTCAGGCCATGAAACGGTAACAACACAGCTATTAAATTAATGAGATTATTTAAAGTTTCATACAGGATGAGTTACAGGCCAGAGGTTAAAACTTAAAGACCACCAGTAACTGTTTCATTGTCACATCTTATGTGACACGGGTGTTTTCCTCACAGTGTCATGTGGTAATACTGTCAGAGGTGCTATCAGAAACACTGCTGTCAGGTCCTGTGTGTGTTGGTTAAAAATATGTCCCACAAATCTAGTGAAACTTACATAAACTGACTTTAAGTTTAATTGGTGCTCGTTTGATTTTTGTGAAGGTAACATTTCCACTGGGGTCTCTCAGTCGAGATCGTGAAAGATACACACTCACACTCAAACCCTAAAAACTGACACACACAAACTTTCACAGTCACACACTCACCTCGTACCCACACCACCGAAATGCCTCACAAACTGGACAAAAAACACAAACATAAAAACACTTCATTTTGAGCTACAAAACTTTGTATCTATTAGGGACAAAAGTGAAACAGACGAATGAGAAGAAGGAATTATGTTGTATATGTACCTGTTTAAATGTTACTGTGTGTTCTGTGGGTTTACTTCATAAATTCTTTTTTAATTAAGAAGGTGCCAAAATTCATAAAGTAATGTTTTAGTTTTAAAATGCTAAAGGTTTTGCATATGTGTATACAAGTAATCTCTGTGTGTGTGTGCATGCGTGCGTGTGTGTGTGTGTGTGTGTGAACATGGCTGCGAGGCAGTATGGTTTGGGTGACAGAGAGTTCAGAAATGCAGTGTTGCATTTTTCAGCATTTACCTCAGCATTTTCTGCATCAGCACACAGCGTACCACAAATAATGATGCCGCATGTATTTGGTGGAAATCAAGTATGAGCTGAAGCGCAATAAACTTCATCAGCTAGTTAAAATTAAGCTAGTTCTGGACAAAGCAGACCAACAGTTACCCTTCCTCCCTCTCTCTATTCTATCTCTCCCTCCCTCTCTCTATTCTATCGCTCTCCCTCTCTCTCAGCATCTAAGCTGGCCAACTTTATCTTCTGGAATGTGGGACTTTTTCTTTCTCCAGCCAACAATTACAGGAACAATTTCATCAGTGAAGAATTCTAAACGACTCAAATAGAAAGAAAAAGAGAAATAAAGAACTAAAAAATAACCTTTTAATAGCTGAGCTGTTTAAAAACAAACACTGTACAGTTTTTGAGTAACAGTGTGTTACTCAGAGTGACTCTCTGTCAGTTCAGCCAATGACTCAGATCATTATAACGCTGCCCAAATGTGAAAAATAGTTATTAAATACCTTCTCACTGTATTCAAATATCATTTATATCATTGGTTATATCATTTTTTTACATATTACTTATGCAATCTGTGCCGTCATGACAGAAAGAATGACAGACAGACAGACAGACAGAAAGCAAGAGAAAGAGAGACAGAAAGACAGACAGAGAAGCATTTGGGAGGTAACAGACACACATGTTGGGGGAGAGAGTTCATGTTACCCTACAGCAGTTCTCTGTATCACTCCAACATGCTGCAGCAAGCCTGGCTCAAACCTGGCCTCTACATCACCTCTCTCTCTCTCACTCGCTCGCTCGCTCTCTGTCAAACTCTCCCTCTCTATCTTCTCTCCTCTCTCGTTTTCTATCATATGTTTCTCCCTGCCTCAGGTGTGCGATTCATTTACTGAAGTTCTGGTCCATTTATAGAGACCTGCTGGGAAACCAAACCAGAGCCAAACATTTGCCTCGAAAAATGATTTACGAAGCATTTAATAATGAACTATAGCGCCATCGGCATTATGTGAAGAAACTCTGACTGTATCTAAGACACAAAAAAACAAATGCAACGTTGTCATATAACGGCTCGCTTCCAAAACCAGGTGAGCTGCCTACAAAGGCAGTATTTTTAGGGCACCACCGCACTCCTGGTGTATGATTATGATTGAACTGCCTGATATTTTCTGTTGGCCAGAACACTGTTGTCTTATATATCAATTAATACTTTTCCCTCTAAAATTCATAATTGTTATTCTTCAAACTTAGTAAATCTCTCTATTTAGTTAAATGATTTAACAACATGCTAATGGTGTTTCTGTTGGGTTTAACTGGGAGAGACGTTTCCTGTGTGTATATTCAAAATAATGTAACTCATATATTACATATATATACATATATATGCTTCCTTTGAAAATCTATGTACTTCATGATGTTGATGTAACTCAACAGGTACAGCATCACAATAATAAAACCAAACATTCATTCCCAAAACAAAAATGTTTACCTTGAAGGCAAGGTAAGATGTTTTAAATATGAGCATTTGCTAATGGTTTATATGTAGTTCAGAGACAACAGCAGATTATGACCTCTGCTCTGAAACTCAATTCTCACAGTGGCTGAGAAATAAAGAAAGATGAAGGAGAGAAAGATGTCTGCAGTTACAGTGATGATTAGAGACGCTGTGAGGACATTCACAATGCTGCAGTAGCACTGAGTCAGCTGCTGTGTTGGACACATCTCCGCTCTCTTGTACTGTAACAAGCTGTAATTACAAAGACAGCAATGACAATAGCTGGCTGCTAGTTAAGAGTGTGTACGTGTGTGAGAGAGTCGAGTCACTGAAGGAAAAAGGCACAATAAAAACTTGTAACCCCAAGCAGCTTTGAGCAGAAACTCAGAACAAAAAAAAAATCTTTTTCTCCTTCACCCTCAGCTTTAACACTCAGCTAGTCAGCGCTAAGTCCCTCGGAACGCTCATTGTTTTAGGGAAAACATTTCCCATCCCCCGCTACAGAAACGGCCCACCCCACCTCTATCCCTGCCCCTCAACCTGTTTATCCAGTACACACACACACACAGCCTCAACCGTTAACATCAGTCACCTGTCTCTTCCTGCTCTGCAGCCGGCAGAACACAGACAACATCATGCAGAAAGCAAAGCCGTAAAACAAACATGCCAGCAATGCGACTCCTGAGTGCTGACAGTAATGCATTTCGCATTTCAGTTACTTTGCTTATGCAACGTGGTCCGCATGGGGAGGGTGAGAACACAGAGTCTATAGATTTCCATTGCATGCTAATGTGCATGGACGCTAAAAGTGAGTTTTTGAACACTTAGTAAGATACTGCAGTAGAACTGGGAAATAAGACATACAGGGGTCATATACTGTTATAAGAAATTAAATGTGTTAACATACACAGAAATTCAGGAACTTAATGTCAATGTTTTTCCCCAAAACTACAACAGCGGCGCTGGCTGTGTACCTGTCATATGATATGATATAATCCACAGTTAGTTACACAATCATCAAAAGAACCATATTGGCAGATGATTCAGTTATGAGGCAAATATGTCAAATACGTAAAATACAGATAAAGTATCTGGACTGTGTTTCAGGCACAGTCCAGATACTGTGACCACAACACAACAAACAACATAGCTTGATGATGCATGTCTCTCTGTTGGGGGGGTTGGGGGGGGGGGGTTAGGGGGCTGCAGTTTCTAACCCTTCAACAATCCAATCAACTCCTGAGGAACAAAGTCTGGTTTCAGAAGCTGTTTCATTCAGATACAAACTGCAAACTTGTTTAATGATACTTCAAAGATTCCTTTTTGTATGACTAGTGTCCTAAAATTCCTCTATTAAAGATACTTTTGGTCCACAAGCAAATGATGTTGTTATATTGTTTTGTTAGTCTCAATGGCATCATAAATCTCACTGATAAATTTCACAGCAAAAACAAACCATTTCCGGATGTGCAAACACACATCGGTGAGCAGCGACTAACAGCACAAGTCTAAATATAAAACTTGGCTTGGTTTATTCATGCTACTAAACTTAGCATCAGTCAGCCTGCTGACTTAGACAAAGAACCCGCCATGAGATCTCATTGACCAATCAGCTTTCCTGCCAATAGATACTATCAGCCAATTAGAAGAGCGATCCATATGCTACCCATCTAACTGCCACTGCCTGTCTCTCCATCTTTAATAAAAGACAGACCTAAAACGAAGAACCAGACGGGGAAAGTTCCAGAGCTGGAGATAATTCGATTTCTGTCCACATTCATTGGAGTCACACAGTTATCAGTGTATCACGGAGGACACCAGACGGCCTGTCAGTGCTGAAGAGCTGAAGAGGAGGCAAGCCGAGCACACAAACACACACATAACACATGCACACCTCTCCTGAATACAGTTTCACAGAGCTAAGATTTTCCATTTAAAAACGGTTCTGTTAGTGGTTCTGGGATGTCTGCATTCTTTTACCGTTGCAGGCAGAGCGGTTGTTAAACGTGACCCAAATAAACGAGTGGCTGGTACGTTAGTTTCAGTGTGAAGGAAATGACACAATGTCACTTTGGGTGTTTATTCTGTCGTGCTGCTGTCGGCTGTTATTTTGTTCTGCTTATTTCTCTTTCCTGTGCATGAGAATTAAAAACGTTTGTTTGCTCGAGACATCGTTTAAAAAGATATGCATTTCTGACTGAAGACATCTCTGCAGTCTCTGTCATCGCTCACGTTACATTCAAAGTTTGACTCCACAATGTTTTAGTCATTTAACAGTTAATACAAGATGTGAATATCGCTAATGGAATCGTTCAGGAAGCAGAAATGTTAAGTGGAATCAACATCAGTATCAGAAGGTTTATTTTTCAGCAGTGCTCCAGGAATTACACACACAGGATGAAACGGCTCAGTGAATTATAGCGGCTGACCTGAGGCCTCCCTGCGTTTCCATTTCCTCTCTCTCTGACGCATCCCTGACCGCTGACGACACGTTTCTGCTGACCTGAACTCCAGTCACAAACCTTCCCTCGTGCTTAAGATGAATTCCGTGTCTCACAACGTACAGTAGACGTTTCTCCTCACAGTCTTTGCTCTTTTACTCAATCCTGCCATCGCAACACAATGTCACACACTAATAAGCTAACACACTTGATTTAGCAGGGCTCCTCAGAACTACAGTTTGTCTGTCTAATAAGAGACGCATCTAGGAACAAGGCTGAGAATCGATGATGGCATCTGCATGTTTACGGCTTTATCAGATCTGTTCATGCTGGATTAATGCCAAAAAAACCTCACGCAGTCACAGCCACCCTGATTACTGCCCCTCAAATTCCCACTGCCTGTCTCCAGCGCAGTCACATTAGGCCAGCGTTACCTCAGGAAAAGTCAAGCGCTACAAAAACACACACGGTCTCTGCTGAGCTTCCCGCCTATAACACAAACACAGGCAGAGATCCCCAAGAGTCCATGTCCCAGACAAATTCACTCCATCTTTCTGGAGGAAGAGAGGGAGAGAGATTTTGGAAGGGAAGGGGAAGCCCTGTTTACGTAACGTCTGTGTTCAATTCTTCAGACGTTCACATACATGCAGACGGCAGCCTATCTGATAGGACGCCATAAATCCTGAACTGTTGATTGGCTGAAGTGACGACGTATAGAGACGCAATCATAGTTTTGCTATATAATAAACACACAGAGAGTCTGGCAACAGAAGAGGAATGAAATTACATGCAGCTCACATGTGGTTGTTCAGGTGGTTGTAAGTCTGTTGCTATGAGGTTTCTAGGATGTGCTGGGCTGTTGCTAGGGCTTTGCTAGATGGTGGTCTCATGGTTCTTGTGTGGTATATCTGGTCCCTAAACAATTCCCAATGTAAGCCAATAAAATGTTTCTGTTTCTTTTATCTTCTGCCAGGTCTGACTAAAGTAAAAAATAGCATCTCTCCTCAGGCCTGTTGAACTGAGGTGTTATCATGAATATACAGAATTTTAGAACTTTAGCTAAAGTTCAAATAAATGCAATAATGTGTGTGTCAGAAACTTGTGCTGTCAGTTTACAAAGTGGAGTTTGTACATCGTAAGAGTTAAAAGAAATGGAACAAATGGAAAAGAGATTTGAAACCAGAAGATGAGAAGAGACGTGGTAATGGATGGAGGACCAACTTTCTCTTTTTTTAACTGCAACAACAGGTTCATGCAAATAAGGTAATTTTCACTGAAAAGACAGTTGTGCCCTGGGCAATACAGAACCATGTGTCCGTTAGCACAACTGCTGTAAACACTAACATCAAACACCACCAAGCACCACATCTCTTCATCTCACTTTACTACAATATTGGTTCTTATTGGTTAAAATTCCTTGCCAGAAGAAAAAGTTTAAATCTGTTGTGTTGACTATTATCATGAATTTAATATAGGTGACATTTTGCCAAGTATGTCAGAGGTGCTATAAGACGATGTGGGTCACATGAGATGAACAGATTGTGCTCTGAAATGTGTCATCAAAACTCCTTTTCAAAACAATCAACCCCGAAACGACAAACATTTTCCCAGCCAGACAGTCACCGGTGTGGGTGTGTGTGTGTGTGTGTGTGTGTGTGTGTTTGTGTGTTGCTCACCCATTCAGAAGTCAGGATTTGTTTGAAAGTTGAGCAGTGTTTACACTCATACACACCTTTCACACCCTGGCCTTCAAATCACCCTCATCTCAACACCTCCTCTCACTCCTTCCCCAAAACTCGCCCCTTCAACTCCTCCTCTGTGTCTCTCTTTCTCTGTCATCATCTGTCCATCCGTCGCTGTTGTCATTTACCTGAACGGACGCCTTTCTCTTCTACTGAGTGTGAACTGCTGAACTCTGTCTGATTAGCGTAGCGCTTCTTTCTACCCTCATCCACCGATGAACTGATAAACTTTTAGCACCATGATTTGCTGAGCGTTCCAAGCACAAGTCCACCATCCAAATACATTAAACTGGCTAAAAAATGAGTTTTCGAAATTTAAAATGTTTAGAAGCTTTAGAGAAAATAAAATATGTAGCCACAATGCTAGGGCAACACTAGATTGTTTGTTAGGGTGTTAAAATGGTCTCTAGGGTGTTGCTATTCAGTTGTTTCAAACAAGTATTTCAATCAAGTATTAATTTATTTTAGTATTATAAAGTACAATTACCAGTGTTAATGCTTTCATTTTTTAACAGTATCATTGCGACTTTGCCTCAACTTTCCCTCTTTGTGTGTGTGTGTGTGTGTGTGTGTGTGTGTGTGTGTGGCCCCTCAGGCCTCCTCAGTCAAAAGACAGAAGAGAGATGACTATCTGTTATCTACTGTGTTTTGACGGGAGATTATGCTAAAGATTTACGATTGCTGAAAAGACAATGCTGAACGCTGCATTCTCAATGGCAAAGAGTCTTGAAAACAAAAACAAAGACACAGAGAGCTGCTCACTTTACCAACACGGGGGTAAATTTTCATTGTTTGAACTAAAGGTTCACCCAGACCACTGATCACAACATCACAAAGCCTCTCAGTTTTAAACGCCTCTCAGTTTTAAGAAGTTGAAGCATGTATTTTCACGTACAACTTGGCCTCAGTTTTATTCAAATTCTTGGCAATAGTTCAGAAGGTTAGGGCAAAACTTAAGATCTGAAATTAAACTGTCAGGCTTTGTAATTGAAGTCAATTGTGGTTATTTGTAATATGTTTTATAATGTTTTCAAATTGCCTGGTTGAATTTAGCGTGATGACTTTTCATAATGATGATCTTTATTGCACAATTTTATACTGATATATCATCTCATTTTCTGTAGCATGATAATCACCCAGCCCACACAAAATCTGACCCGCCTTCTACAGTCAACTCCTCAGATGTCAGTATAAACTAAATGTCTGTTATTTACATCTGCTTCTAAACTTTAAACCTTTATTTCCTTTCAATGACTCTCTTATTTTTTGGTTGACTTCCTCTTACCCAAAACACTGTCTGTTTGTTTGAGTGTCCTGACAAATCTGACACTACAACATGGACCAGCAGTGTGAGTCTGACACTGCCATCTGTTCATCCAATCAGGGATAGTTATGGACATTGTTTTATAAACCTGTTTTTGCAGTTTATCAGCTTATTCTACTGTAGAAACAACTTACTTTAGCTTTGAATGTTCTGGTAAATAAAGTTTATCTAAGCCAACCACTAATAGGTCACCTGTAAAACAATGCATAGATATTACATCAAAAGTAGGCCAGATTCATTTATTCTTTTATCAATCCAGACATAATATGCTTGTGGTAAGACTAGTTTGGTTTGTAGGCGTGTCAATATGCGTTTGTGGTTTTAAACAAATAACTGTTCAGGTATGTCAGTGAGGTTTGAATAAGTAATAAGTCACAGAGCCCAGACACAGTGTGTAAGTTTAAGCATGTGGTTAATTTAGGTAAACATGGAGTGGGTTGTTGGAGGCCCACATGAATCCAATGGTGTGGTTCTATAACCACTGACACACTTTATTCAGCAGTCATCTGACTCTAAGATCTCACAACTGCCTGGCTAAAGCAGATGAACTCTATAATGTAGCACAATTATAATGTAGTCACATGTCTCACCATATCACACAACAGGCCTGTTTAATACTAAACCTTTTTGAGGCCTATATGAACATAATACCAACACCGGCAATAAAACAATTTGACATCACAGAGAGATTCTAATTTCACTCCATAACAAATAAATCAAATATCAAATAAATTCAACCCATGACAGGTGGAGGCTATCAACACTGCTAGCTTAGCATGCATAACAAAATTGTACCATTTTTGTGCTTCAAATTCACTTCAAAACTTTGTATTATTACATGAATCATAGAATGTAGCAGAAAAAATATTACGTTTCTTAAATTATAAAACATTTCAGAAGTCAAATGTTAACTCGTTTGATTCACACCTTTCCTGCCCGCTAGCTATAATAGCTAGCAACAGATTTAAATGGCTGTGCTAGCTTGCTAATGTAGCTAATTCCTGTAGCCACACATAATCATGCATGTGCACATAGTCTCACCATCATTAAAAATCCTACACATTTTACCACAACAACGTCACACATATCAAACTACACAAAAAAAGACACTGACCTGTTGTTTGTGTTTCTGCTCCTGGTAACATAAAGTCCAAATCAGTTGCGGTGAAATTGCAAAACAAAAATGATCTGAAATTCTCTAGAAACTGAGCGACATAAAACAAGCCGATCACAGATCAGCTGGTGAGGGGCACCATTATAAAGTGACTGGCATAACAAAAGCCAATTGTAGGCCATGGGCACCCTGTTGCCCCACCCCTGTCAGTGTGGCATTTAACATCTAACTGATCCTGTGCTGCCATATCAGATCTAATAACTGAAGGGAAAATAAATTATTATAAAGTCATTTATTTATGTCTTGCTCAGAATATTATCTTATTAAATATTAAAACTGTCATCATAACCCTAATGGCCTGAGAAAAACAAGGCTGGGTATTGGGCTCCAGTACAAATGTTTAATAATGTTTTGAGTATAATTACGTTACATTACATGGGATGTTAACTGACCTTTTTAACAGATTTCCTCACCTTCAGTTAAAGACACAGAAGACGTATGTTCTGCTTGCTATCTGTGGTGGAGGTTTAAACACACCAGTGACACACAGCTTGATTTTGCACTGGACAGTGAGAGCAGTGGTGACACCAGACAACACTTTTGGCAGGTGAGAAAATGGAAGTAAACAGTCGTGAAACGTGTGTCATTTTTCCTGATGGTTAATAAATTTCCAGATGTTTGGAGACACTGCTGTCCCCTCCGCTCAACTGAATGTTTCCATGGCAACTGCAACACTTACAAACATATTTTGGCAACAGTCTGAAATAAGAAAAGAGGAATTTCAGATTTGTGTCTCTTCAAACTGAGCTGGTTAACAAAAACAACTACTTGACATAACTCTTTATTTAGACTTGCCAATATTTAAAATGGTGTCTGTTTCCATTACAGTTTGGATTTAAGGTGTTTTTTATTTTGTGCCAAATTATATATCAAACTAGTTCAAGTGATTGAGACAAAAAAATACAAATGCTGGTTATTATATAAGCCACTGTTACACACTGTGATATTGTTTTAAATATTATTGCCTGTTAACTCACTTAACTAGCAATTGAGACTGAACAGAACTGAACAGTGAATTAGCTGCTTTATGTGAACAGTAACTACTGGATTTGTTCTCTGAAGTTTAATAGAGAACTAGCTGTAACTTTCTGTATGTAAAATAAGTAAATGCATAAAATGCTAATGGCATCATTATTCCCGCTCACATCAGCATCTCAAAACTGTCAAACCAGAGTCACCACAAGAAGATTCTCATGTGAGGAACCCGGACGTGGTGGCAAGTGTCACATCATTTACCTTACAGATCTTCTGGAGAAGCAGTCAGTTTGTTTTCCATCGATGACACCTGCAAAAAATGAAACAAACTCTACAGATTCTGTACAAACCACAACCATGTGTGTGTGTGTGTGTGTGCGTGTGGTGTGTGTGTACATATGTTTGTGTGTGTGCGTGCATGTGCGTGTTGGTCTATGTGTTTGCGTACTCACACAAGCTCATTTTAATCTGATGTGTGTTTTTGTAAGATGCACACTTATGGCTTGCTTTAGTGATGGCTTGCATATGTAAATAGCTAATTAGCATTTATAGGAATTAACATGTATAAATTGAAAAAGCGAAGGGGGTATAAAAATCTGTGACCTTTAATTCCATTCAAATTTGCAAAAATCCAGTAACCAGCCAATTAGCCCTTATATTAAGGCAACATAAAGAGTCACAAAATGTATATAACACAATTGTGTTATATAATATAATTGTGTTATGCAGGGCAAGCATCATAACACGCTAAACAGGAATAAGAACTGATGAAGAGAAGAGCAAAGAGCAGTCGAAGCCACAAAAATGTGTGTGTGTGTGTGTGAGAGAGAGAATCGAAGCGGAAGGCAGATAAAGTGAGATTTGATATGATTTCTGATATGACAGAAGAGTTTCAGCTAGAAAGTGTTGGTGCAGATGTCACACACACAGTCTAGCAGAATCAGACATACACACAGTTATGCTGTGTTCCACACACACACACACACACTTATCTCTCATTATCACCATTACAACAGTAATGAGCAGTAAAGGTCAGTTAAGGGTGGCAGGTTATTCCACTGTGTTCATATCTGCAAAACTAAACCTGACCTGAAAGGCCCTACAAGTGTTTCTGAACCGAAATGTTCCACTAACAACACAAGTCTGGCTATTTTTCACTCAAGACTTCACAGCGTGTGACTATCACAGTGTTGTGTAGCGCGTACATCTTAAACTGCTTTTTAAAGTCATCTTCATTGTACAGTTTTATGGTGTTGTGTGTCTTATTTATTAGGGTGTGTGTTTGTGTGTGTGTGTTAGCTCTTCTGTGGTCTGAGGACGGTTCCTCTTTTTTAACTTCATCAAGAGTCTCTCAGGGGCTAGTGTTCCATCAGCGCAGACTGCAAACACACATGGCCACAGAAGCAAAAACACAACACAACAAGCAACGTGCTCATGCAACATCATCATGGTCTTCCGGTGTCCGTTCTTAAATTAGCGCGATGCTAAACTATAACATTAGCTTCCTTCAGCATTACAAACCTTTTTTATTATTTAGCTGCAGGATTGGAAATTCAATTATGATGAAATAATGTTTTTTTATCTGTAACAGGAATTATCTTTTGGTTAATCTATTAATACATGATGTAAGTTTCTTTGAACTTCACAAACTTAACATCACGATCTATCTTAACAACCAGCATTAACCATGTATCGTTGACATTACATACACACTCAGTAAAATGTCGTTCTACAAAGTGAACGCTTTATAATCAAACAGAGGCCTCCGGGGCAGGTGTTCTCTTACGGCCCATTAAAACTAATGGACTGAATACCAGCTACAACCGAACAGTGAGCAATGACCCTGTAAACCCTCAGTGGAGCCCTGATCAAAGTCAGCTGTAAAACAGAGATTTCCTCCTCGTGCCGCGACTGCGCTCAACATTAAACCTCTTTATGTCTCACGGTGTGTCTCATTGATTCTGCTGGTCTGGAGACTAAAATATTGATTTGTCTTGTTACTTCATCTCCCAAAACTTCAGCGGTTCTGATTGGTCTGAAACTGCTGCATTTTTACTGTTTTAGTGTTTTGGATGATCTCTTCAACATTTTAGTCTTGATTAAATTTAGTCTTTGATTTGTTCAGTGCTAAAGAGTTTTAGGCTCTGTAGACTCTGTAGCCCAGCGCTGAGATATCAGCACAGCCCACGTCATGCCACAAAAACGTTGAGACACTTTTTTCTAGCTTTATTTGCTTGCTTTGGTGTATTTTTTCAACATTTACTCTGTGTTAGCAGCCACAGACCAGGAGTATTTTCTTCTGTGGTCCTTTTTAAACCATTTTACCCATAAGGCCGTGTTTCTGTTAACCATGTTTTTTCACACTTGGCTCTTTTACAAGCTGTTTTAAACAATTTTTGGGGGGAGGATAAGTGATGGCTACACAAATATAGATTTCATTGCCATATTCATTATTGTATTGCTTCATGACTTACGTAGTGTAATTGGTTGGCCTGGAGATCAAATATTCCCGCTGGATTTGTCTTACGTTGATGATTTTTGCAGTATATGCAGAGAAATGCACAATTAGTTGAAGCCTCAGTAAGTGGAGGAGGTTTGTGGAATCCACAGAACTGATGTTATAAATTACATCACTGTCCCCAGAGACGAATCAGACTAAATTTGTTATTGTAACAATAGATAAGTGCCCCGATGTAATTTTATTCTGTAGGTTTTCGGTCTGTTCCAAAAGCGTTTCAGAAGACGAAGCATTTTTGGGTCTTGAAAATAAAAACTGATTTAATTTTAAACATGATTTGGAAGGAAAGATGGCTTTCAATATCTAAACATCTGACTGCAGTTGCCGTCCACATTCCTCCATTTAAAAGCTTGCGGTTTAAAACTCTCATTTCAGTTGTGACTTGTTGAAGAAACTGTGGAGATGTGATCAGTGCGCTGCAGCAGTGCGGGAAACATCTCAAATTCATGTGGATCTTGAAAGCTGCGCTTGTTAGCATGAGCAGCAATAAGCTGTCATTAGAATCGCATCCCTCATGTCTGTTTATTTTGGGGCTTCCTGTTATGTGGCCAGCAGCATTCTGGGTGAATCTAGAAGTGTCCTTGTGGCTAGAGAGGGCCATGTGTCAGATATCACACATATGCTGTGACAACCACAAAAAAACTCTTTTTCGCACTTACGCACAAACATGGCACCCCTACACACATCACACATCAGTGCACACACACACTCACACACGCACAAAAGCTCCGGTCGTTACATACACGGATGATGTCAACAGATTAAACTAGTTTATTATCTTCAAAGAGAAAAAAAATTACGCAACAAAAAGCAAGTCTTTTTACACTAGTGATTATTAAATTTGTACAACCATTCAGTCTGCATTACATAAAGAAATAATTCTACATCTTTGTTTCTTTCGTATTTTTGGTACTCTGAATTATACATACAAATAACAAATACAGGAACTTTTTCACAATGCATATAACCTGGGCCCAGAGAAGTCTTTCAAATGTGTGTGTGTGTGTGTGTGTGTGTGCGCATGTGTGTGTGCGTGTGTGTGTGACAACACAAACCAATTGCCCAAGACCTATAACACATCCAGAAAAGTAGCTGATCGTCTGAAGGACAGACTTCACTACAAGTTTTAATGCATTACACACCATTTCCTTATTTTAATTCTACTTTGTCACCCTCTTCTTCTACCAACTTTTCGTGTCATTTAGAAAAGTCATGGCTGCATCGCCACATCTGTCCAACTTCCAGGTTTGAGTCGTACCCTTCTTATCATTAGCTGCCCACAGCCATTTCCTGTCCGAGCCTCTTTTTTCATTTGCTCTTTAAAAAGTCTTCATTAAATGTATTTCAGACAATTTTTACAAATATATGCAGAGTTCATCTCCTGTGGTCATTCACAGCTCAGTTCCTGTCTCGTGGAGGGTGATGAAGAGGAGATGATGATAAGAACAGGTTAAGGAGTTACAGAGGGTTAAAGTCTCATAATGTTTCTGGCCGCGACACCCACAGGAACGATGGCATTTGTACACAAATGAAGTTGACTCCAGTGCTCGGCCAGGGGCGATGGGAGAAAGTCACTATCTTTCTTTTTTGTTTTCACTGTCTTTCACTCATAATTTGGGGTGGGGGGTGTTAATCAGAGCATACCAAAGTGGGAAAGGCTGGGGGTTCAGACGCACACCAGCGGTCTTCAGAGGAGACGTGAAAGCTTGATTCAAGGTTGGAAGGTTGTGGCGGGTGACAGTTTAACGGTGTGTTAAGATGTCCACCATTGGAAGAGTTGGAGGTAGCAAGATGCTCTAGCCCATAGCTGTGACCATACTGGAGGGGTGGTGTGAGGCGAAGGGCAAGCTGGAGGAGGGGTGCATGGGAGTGGGCGTGGTCAGCATGTGGCCCGAGTGTGAGAAGGGAGGGAAGGAGGGCATGTGACGCGACAGGGCGGCAGGGCTGAAGGAACTGTTCTTTTCCATCAAGCTTTTGGAGAACTCATCCATGCTATCATGGGACTTTTTGCTCTTCTTGGACTTGCTGGACATTTTCCGGTTTCTGGTCTGAATTCCCTCTTTCTTCATGGTAAGCGGTCGGTTGATCTGCAGCAGAGAAGGAGGAGATGGCAAGCGTTAGCAATGAGCAGATGACATCACAATAAACATTCTGATGCATTCTGATAAATAAACTACAGACAGGAACAAGCTGTAAGTAACATGAACGCAGAAAACATAGTGAAGACAATCAGATCTTCAAGGAATATTGTGAGAAATCTCATGATTATTTAGATTATTTCAAATGACATTTGCTTAAAGAATTGACCAATCCTGGCCCAGTTGTTCAGATATCTTCTCAAACACTGCAGGACATGCGAAAGATTACTGGGGTCTTTTGTCTGGAGAAACAACTGAGAGGCAGGAGACTTGAAGTCTCCATTTTCTCTCTGTGTAATCCCGTTGCTGTCTCAGAGAAACAATTGAGACATTAAACAGATCTCCTTTGTGTTTCTCTTTCCTTCAGGCGTGTTGGAAACTGAGCTCTCTCTGAATCAAGGTTTCTGGGATTAGGATTGTGTTAAATGACGATTACACCTCTTTACACTGACACAGTAAGACAGTGTGTGATGATTTTCAGTTCAGGGCTGTTCTGATGTATTAGAGCTTCATTATATCGCCAATCATTTACATTTTGTGTGAGCAAATGTGAGTGTGTGTGTGTGTGTGTGTCAGGTTATATCAGGACCAGGCTGGATTTAGGCTCTTATTCCCTGACATCAGGTCTGGTGGATGCCAGAGACAGAAACCCTGAAGCACACAGCCAAACTCATAACTGTGCTGTTTAAAGGGAGTAAATTGTATCTTTGGGACTTAAATATTATAAAGCTGCACACTGTCTGTTGATTGGATGATTGTGATTAATTAAAGATGGTTAAACCAATCAAAAACATGTTTACAACTGTCCTCATTTAAATGCTGCTGGAATAAATGAATTTTAAATTTCAGTGTTAATTGATTGTAATTCAATAAATTGCTTAGAATTTCATGGGAAAAATTATGTAAAAATTAAATTGTGAACCCATTCAGTTTCAATACAAACAGAACTGTATAATGGCCAGACAAAAGTAACTAACTGCTATATAAAAACTTGAGTGTTAACATGTCGGGAAACACACACTTCCAGCCATAAGCTGTTAAAACATTTTAACTTTACTATTTGTAGGTTTACTGCATATAAGGGCACAGGTCAGAAGTCTGTGTTGAACATATGTTAACCAAATGAACCATAGCTTGTCATTTAAAAGAATCAAAATAATACAACTCATAATATAAAGGAAAAAATCATATTTTTATAAGCTTAAGAGTTGAGATGTCGCTGGTGTTTATCAGGCTGTGTTCATTTACACAAATTAAATGGAACTGCAGAGGTCGATTATTTGCTATTATATAATTTCTCAATATTTATTTTTCAAGTAGTTAAAAATGGATTTAAAAATCTTTTACTTATCAAAATATATATGAACAATTGTGTAAAAAAGAGAGAGAGAAAGAAATGAATGAATGAATGAATAAAAGAAAGAAAGAAAGAGAGAAAGAAAGAAAGAAAGAAAGAAAGAAAGAAAGAAAGAAAGAAAGAAAGAAAGAAAGGACATGAAAGCCATCATGCATAGAGAAGATAGGAAATATCTTACTAGAGAAGTGTAAGACAGCTATGGAGCTTACATTGTGTAATTTGTAATAGAGGCCGCAGGCGTTGCACACCGGGTCTCCGTTCGCGTTTCTCCGCCACAGTGTGGTGGTGGTCGTTTGACAGTTTGCGCAGGAGGTCCCCGCTCGCCTCGCAGCAGACTGATGGACACACAAACAGAGACAATCACGGTTATTACACTCATAATAAAATCACTTCATAACTGCATTCCTACAGTCTGCGCTAATGGCCCCGACACTCCTTTTCCTGAGGCTCCAAATGGTTTTAAGAGATGCAGAAATATGTAAGAGGAAAGAGATCTTTATAACACTGCTGCCTTAAACTCTCCGCTAAAAATAGCGCCTTGCGCACATGCCCTCCCAGAGCTAAATATTTACAGAGGACATGAAAGCGCTGGTTCACATTGTGTCTATTAAAGCTGATGACATTTTCCCGTTAAATGATGAGAAAGACTGGCTCTGCCAGAAATACATCCATGTTTAAACATCAACCAGACATTGTTACATATTATCCACATCAAATATGCTGCGCTAATTTTAAATACCATGCATTGATTTAAAGCAGTTAGAATTATTAAATATAATCAGCTGCTACATAATCAGTTATAAAAGCAAAACAAATCATGTCAGCAACTGAAAGGAAATGAGAACTGAAAAGAAATGTAATGAATTTGTAGCGATCAGCAGCGTTTGTGAAATGAACTGTGCAGAAAAATACATGCGTTCAGAGTTACTGCAGAAACGCTGAAATGACAGATGGCCGATAACCGCCTCGTTTCGTTCCGTTTAAAGGCCAGAGGCTGATAATCGGTGACTGACGTTCCGTTAATCGATGCTGGAGGACTTTCTGAACAACGCGTTTAAAGTGTCATTCGTGCGCAATATTGTGTGTTCATTTATTTGGCACGTTTATTATAATTTTTCATTTTTTCTGAAAAAAAAAATAATGCGCGTTTAAATATGCGCAGTCTGAGGTGCAGATTAATTGAAATAATCTGGCAAAGACGAAAAATAATTTTGTCCTCTGCTACGAGGTAATCCGATGTTTCTCCTTTTATCTCCGTTTCTTTTATTCCCCGAGTTCACTACAGATCGACCTGAAATCGCGTCTCCTGCCTGCGCGCTCCCGCCTGGATGTTTAGATTTGCGGGAGCGCGCGCTGTTGTTGGAGGAGTTTTATCAGCAGCGCTCAGATATCCGCAGTCTTTTCCTGGGAAGTCGGGTTTTCACATTACAGGAGAGAGGAGGCCGGTGCCAAAATAGCAGCACTCGGACTATTTCCCCGCGCCTCAAGAGCCTCGTCTCTCTCTAAACGGAGTCTGAGCTGCCAGACCATTGCAAACGCAGATTTTCTCTCTCTCTCTATGAACCCCTGTGAAACTGTGCCCTCCATGACTTATATCGTCACCGCTGAACATCATTTCTACAGACACATCTGACCTGACGGAGCGGATCGTCTCCCACGCGCTCGTGTCGCGACACTGAAGTCTCTCCGTGGCGCGCGGAGCAATGGCAGCAATATTTGCGAGAAAATAAAATTGTCCTGATTTGTGTCGAACGTATAAAAGTGAGGGAAAGAAATTAAAATTGATACAAAAATGACAGTTAATATTATCAGTATTATTATTATTAACAATCAATAATAATAATAGAAATAATATTATTCAAATAATAATGTAACTGCTAGGCTTGATCTAAAAGAAATGAGACCTGCGCTTGGCGAGTCAATTTCTTGCAGCTAACACTTCTTCCTGGGTAGAGAAAGAGAGAGAGACAGAAGTGTCATTAATGCAATGCTATAGAGAGACATACCAGCCTGCGCTTGGGCTTGATGAGAGGTCGGTTCTGTCCGTTCATCTTGTGGTACAGTCCGCAGGCGTTACACAAATAGTGACCGGTGCCATCCCTCCGCCACAGAGGAGTCGAGGTGGCCCCGCAGTTAACACACTCTCTACCCTCTGCGAACACACACACACACACACACACGCATGCACAACGCATTTTAGACCCACTAAAGCGCACCGACATGCACACGTAAGCAGAGCAACACAATAACTGAACTGGTGACCACAGCAGTGGCCAGTCGCTTTGACGTATGGTAAAGTATAAGCGTTACACAACAGCAGATTATTGATCACAAATAAAATAGCTGATAATTTATGATGTTCATGAAGTATAAAAATGTTGTATAAAAATACACACAAATACAGGCAGCAAAAATAATGAGAATAACAACAACAACATTTTTAAAATAATGCACATGAAAACTCATCAGTAATAATAATATACTACTAATAATAAATATTAGCCATTATTATTATCATAAACCTCTTATTGTTGTTGTTATTATAATTAACCCATTTCTGTATAAAACGTTATGACATTCATGCTTTACTCCTCAATCGTCAGATATGACATCATCTGATAAGATCTACAAATAACTTAGCGGTTCTAAGTGGCACTGATGTGAAAATGTACACAGAGATAAGTTTCATCAAACGCGTCACACTGCGGCTCTGAGCAGCGATGACGGGAAAATCCTGCAGCATTCATTACATCATTAGAAGAGGGAATCGCAAATATAAATTTTGGGGATCGATTTCCTGAAAAACAACCTCCCGGTTTATTAAACCACATTATTAGTTATGAGTATCATTAGTTATACAACAACTGCGTCATTTATGTTACTGTGGTTGTGTATGTTTTCCATGGGATCGTGTGGCTTCAGTAACTCTAAATAGAGTGAAAGTCATTGTGTGACCTGCTCGCTTTACGTAATTAAAACGCATAGAGTTTGACTGGCATGTTTCCGTCTGACTGACAGGTGAGGGGTCCTGCTTCACTTGTTCAGTGACCCACGCCTCCGGTCGCTCCGCTGAAACGGAAAACAACCTCGCCGTGCGACCCCCCAACCCCCCCGACAGGATTTCTGCCCTCGTGTGCGGAGCAGCGAGGCTCTGCGTGACTCCCCACCGCCTCAAACCTGCGGAGCTCGCCAGCACCTCCGCTGCGACACACAGCTCCGCTTCATCTCCGTTTCACGTGTTATAGAAACAGCGGGTCACCAATTTTCTGCTTTTATACATTTCCACAGTCCTATTATTATTGTATTAAATATTTTCCAAGGTTTCGTTAATAAAATAAAATCAATAAAGAAGGCTGAATAAAAATAAGTAAAAAACTGGAAGCGCTAATTTAAAGAATAATAATAATAATAAAACTATTATAATGGCACTAACTAGACTTTTCTCCTATTATCATATAATCTATTGCTATGAATAGCTCATGTTTTAAAAATGCTCCGTTCGCTAATCGCATTAAAAAGCTGTTTGACCTTTTGAATCATTTCTCGCTGTGTTTGGATAACAGTCTGTCTGCGCGGGACTCGATCCGCGGCGCATCCGGACTCCATCAAAGTTTCCGCGCAGAGTAAACAATGCAACTGTCGCGCGCAGCGGCCTGAAAATAATTGGATTAGCTTAAACACACACGCGCGCGGGAGACGAGGCCGTGCGCTGCTAGTCAAAAGAGGAGCAGGAGACGGTAGAGAAACGCATCCGGAAGCTCCTCTCTGCTTTAAACGTGTTCTGAGCGTTTAATAAATCTGAGCGCTTAATTCCGCCCCAGAGGTTAATATTGTATAAAACGAAACATCGTGGGGCAGAAACATCTCTGGCCTCATCTCTGTAAAAGAGAGTTTTATAGTGATCATTTATTTCACAACAATAACGTTGTAGTAGGAATTAATTTAACAAACATTTCAGATGTCGGTCATTGCGTATCACTAAAGCAAGTTCTTATTGAGATTTGTTCTTTTATTACCTTTTCATTTTATTTTTTACATAATACTCCACTCTGCTATTTCTGTTTTGACTTTTCTTTTTAAATGAAAATCTGTTCAAAAACTAGATTTCTTTATATTTTAAAACTGGAGTCATTGATGCTCTTTGTGTAAGAGATGTGGACTGCGCCCAGTATTTGATAGCCAAGCCCTGGCACTGCCAAAAGAAAAAAACAGACTAAATCAATAGATTAAGATCTGGTTAACCTGGGAGGCTGTTTGTGAGGAAAATGAATATGGCATGTAGACAATAAAAGAGCTTTCAGAGAATAGCTAGGATTGAGTGATCTGTCTATGATTTGTTAGTAAAATCAAAGGGTAATAAAGCGCACGCCTACCTGAACAGGACCTTGTTTTTGGTCTCGTTTTGGAACCATAACTAGAAGAGGACCCACCTATCAGGCTACTTGGTGGGAAGAGCCCCGGCCCGTAATCGGACACATAGGACGGGTAAGTGGCGATGGGGTGGTGGGCAGAGGACGCGCCCGCTCCGATTGAGGCCATGCTTCGACTATGAGCCGAATCCAGCTTCATGCTCTCGGCCAGAGACACCTGGTACTTAATGCACTCTTTATCCTCCTGGCGCACGCTTGAGCCCGAGGCTGACGTGGAGATGGATGGGTCAGGGGACACATCTTTGGGTGGAGTTGGGGGAAAGGTGAAGGGGTGTGGGCTGGGGTGACCAGCGGACAGCGAGGAGGAGGACACTGGGGGGTAGACAGACAGAGGCCCAGGGGAACTGTGATGCAGGGATGTTTTTGGGAAAGGGCCGAGATTCCAGGGAGAGGTACTGTGGTGAGGGCCGATGCCTTTGCTGCCGTCAAGCCACGGAAGAGAGCCAGGCAGCAGTGATGGGCGGCACACCTGACTGCCTGCAGACACAAAACAGCCTGATTTTAGATTCAGGATTAAAGTTCTTGCAGGTGAATAGATTAAAGTCCCACAAACAACAGCAGAATAAATGTAAAAAATCATTTAAAAATGTTTATATTGATACACGTACGTAAGTTGAATCAATATGTACATCGTTTTCATAAAACAAGAGAAGTAAAATTTTATGATAAAGTAAAATAGAAGTTCATTAAATTCTAATACGTGATATAAGAAAAGCGCTCAGTGGGCGCGGGCCCGCATCACACAGACTCTCGATGGCGCTGCGACGGGTCACAGTTTAAAGAGTCTAAAGAGTTTCGCACTATTAACGACTTTCGATCCTCTGAGCAACATTGTCTGCAGATGCTGCGGATTTTCTACGTTTTAGGAGATGTGACAGAGCTAGACTCAAAAGAGAAACAAGGTCACGGCGGCCCCATTGCGCTCAGGAAGTCTAGCAGTAATTTAAAGCGATTGCTCTTCCGCACTAACTCAGGTACCCAAACCTGCCCCAAACACAAGCTTTCTCATTTAAATATTCCCAGTTTTCTCAATCTTACCTCGCTATTATATGATCACACGTTTTATTAAAGTCTAATAATAAATTGCATGACGTGCATTTCTAAATAACACGTTTAATATTCACGTTTGATTCTTACGTTAAAATATAAATGATTTCCACAATTTTTCTTGTTTCGATCAAACTTCGCATTATGCTACAATATTTTAATTTCTAGGAAACAGTAAAATAACAACAGAGAACCTGTTTGAAACCCATGACACACTTCAGGTAAGACAGAAATACACTGATACTCTTTTTAAGTACAATCTTATTTACCGTTTCGTGTATATTGTGCACATTTCTCCATTAACGTGAATGAAGCAATAATTCGTTAAGTGCTGGTTCGTCTACAGACTCATACTTACTGTGAGGGGGCGGTGGGTACCTCTGCACGGCCCGAACCGAGTTCCCGTAGTACGGATGGTTGCTCTGTCCGTCTATATTAAACAATACATCCACATCTTCCGCAAGGGGATACTGCGACGGGTCCATGTACGAGTGTCCCAGCCCCGGGTGGTGCGTTTCGGGATGCTGGCCGTTAATGACCGGGTGATGATGGGTCATCCAGCGAGGCTGCTCCGGACTTACTTCCATCGTTTAGCAAACGTTCATACACTCACAGATATACACAACACGAAAGCAAAAACGTCCAAAGTCCTCCTCTGTTTAATCCACAGGTTCGATTTTTTTAGTTCCGATCACCTGAAATTGAACAAGAAAATTTGAACAATTGTTTTATTAAAGCCGGTCCGTTTGTTTGTCTTCTCTCTGTCATTCGCAAATTGTCAGCATTTGAACCGGACCCGTCACTTCATTTAATGCGCATTAACTTCTAAAATTCACGCATTTAAAATGAAGTGGATCGAGTCCCCGTCCGCATCCGAACTCGCTTCAGGTTCCGCAAGTTTTCTTTCTGTGCGCTGTTGGTTCAACAAGTGAGTTTGACGGTTCAGCCCGAGCCGGGTCGATCCGGATAAGTTTCTGCCTTCTGACTGGACACAAGTTTGATCAGATCTGTGTTTATGCGCGCTAGCAGTAAAACCCTCTTACTCTGTTTCCATCCCTCCCTCTCTCTCTCTGTCTCTGAATGCACCGCTCTCTGTGTTTTTACACTGAAGGCATTCTTTCAGGATGGCGCCAGGCAGCTCAATGCTCGCAGACAGCTGTGGCGCGACGCAACTTAAGGAGGGTCTGTGGTGTCATCAGCGGGGCGGGGCCCAAGCGCCTGGACTAATTGAATAAAGTGGGCCAGGGAAAGATGACCAGGATCTGCCCCCCATTCATACAGCGCGGATCTTTTATAAAGGTGTTTACCAACCATGTACACACGCAGGCAAATATACGGCATTTACGCGGTTTACTTTAGAAAATATTTTTGCTGCATTTAAAAAAGTTAAACCATTTTAAGACTAAAATACTTCATACTTTTCCAGGTAAACGTTGATCAATTTAATTCAGGAAGTTGGCCGTTTTTTGTCCTTTTCTAGTGAAGATTGGGAAATTCCCGTGACAATTTCGGCAACAGGTTTTAATGCATCGCATAAGGTTTGATCGTAGGAAAATGTTTATTAATGATGCTGAGGTGTTTGGTGAAGTGCGGTTAGGAAATGTCAGCGTGTCCCACGGGTTCCGCCGACCTGCGGCCTGTTGTGTTGTGTGTGTAACTTTGTGAGTCAGCCGCGTTTGTTTGGTGCGTGTTCTCGTTAAAGTTGTGGCAGCGCGTCCTCTCGCGGTGACTGGCAACAGCTCCTTGTGCATGTTTAAAAGATCTTGTGCTCTCGGTCTTAAACCCTGACTGCGATGAAGTGGAACCGGTGTGTTTAAACTACCTCCACCGTCTCTCTATACTAGAAACACGGACTTTCCCCGGTTGCTAAACTCGATGCTCTTTACAGCTGAAAGGAGACAAACGGGACATTTCATTTATTCATTTAAATAATGATGCAGCCGCTAAATGCTACGTGATGCAACCCTTGCATCAGTATTGCAGGTAAATCTTTAACCCTAACATCTAATAAAATGCACTTATGACACACAGGCCATAATAGGGGCTTGTGTCAAGTATTATTCGGCATTATTCTGCTTGGTTGCGCTTTAATAAGGAGGGTTGGCCCTCAGGGTGATATTTTGTCAGTGAAGCTCCGGTTTGGCCAGCCAGTCTCCACAGACTGACAAAATGTAATTGGGCTCCATGTTTGATGCTCTTCAATGCTTTGAGATGATGGCCAGACCTGCCTAAGCCGCTGGCCGTGACGTCAGTAAACAGGCAGGAAATAAACCTAATAACTTTCTGCATGTTTTTTTTACAGAATTAATTTTGTTGTCCATGACACGACCAATAACTGTAACTGTGATTTTAAAAAGCATATAAGATATAAAAAAGCATATATTTTGCTTTGTTTATTTCAGCCGATTGTAATATCCTTTCGTTATTAATATTGTGTTCTTCCGTTCAAAAAAATCCCCCGTTTCTCACCTTAAAATACGTGTGAAAATGTTGATTTACAAAAGCCTGCAACAATGTTTCTGTCCCGTGTGCGTTACAGACGCGCCTTTCTTCTCTCTGGTAAAGACTGAATTTGGATGGAAAGCGCACCGGCTCACTGTCATTGTGAAGCTGTCAGCGGACGCGTGTAATGATCCGCTCGGGCTCGGCTCGGGCTCGGCTCGGGCTCGGGCGCACATTAGAGGTGCTCGGAGGAAACACGCGGCGGTGAAACTGAAATCCTGATATGCGTTTTGTTTTTTGACTGTATTAAGCTTAGTGCTGCTCGGGATGTAAATGAAAGCCGCCCGATCACTACAAACGCGCTGCAAGTGTAAATATTCAAGTCGGATATATAAAACACACACACACACACACACACACACGTGTACAGTGTGTGTGAGGGGACCGCCAGGCCAGCCTGATTCATAGCCGCTACAGTAAATCGGTGGTAAGACAGCGATGCTTGGTCAGGCTGAAGATTGGGTAGATAATTTGTGAATGATTATGTCAGGCTAGGCAGATTAAATCAGGAGGCATCACACATTTTACTGTGGGTGAGAACTTAAGACCGGGCCGTTTTATTTTAGTCTCTCCTGTAACAGGGTTAGAAGATGCGTGTGCTGATAAAACACTTTGTTTATCGAACACCTTTTATCGACACATAAAACCTCGGTGTAATAATTTTGGTACAGTGATGTTTTGAACGGACGTGTGGATGATGAAACCGGAGGCTGGTACTGATAATACGAGCTATCAAAGGGCTTGAAAACAAAGCAGCACGTCGCCTATTGTCCAATTGCAGCGATTATTCGTTGCTGTAGTTTCAGTAGTTATTTCTGGTGACCTTTTAAGCTCGTTCCAGTGGCCTATATAATTTCCAAATGTTACCAATAAACAATAAATAAAATCACAGCGATCGGGCAAATTGTAACCCACTATCATTTTTGGCTGATAGTGGAGGCGACCTCGCTATCTGTTCATCTTTTGTTTGACAGATTTTGTCTCCACGCAGAAATCTCGTATATTCAAAGCATGAAGATTAAACAAAACTGAACACAACTGCCGTGACGCGTGGCAACGACCTGAAGATGTCAGGAGGTTTAATAAAGGATCGGGTCAGAGCGCCCAGGTAAAGCTGTTCAAACACTGTGGGGTGAATCACGGGACAGGCTTTACTCCACCACCGAGCGATGAAGGGATGGCGGCTCTGTCCCAGCGAAACGTGAGCACCACACCTGTAATATTCACGCATTTTAAGGGCTTGTTGGTCACATACATTTTTAAGCAACAAAACGTTTCCGCTCTCAGTTACCAGCGGTGGAAAATCACATTGAAGTGCTTAAATGTAAGACGCGCTAAATAATACATTTACTTTTAAAAAATCTGGCAAACTGTTTACTGTTTTCTGTGCTTGTGACTTATTGTTACATTTTTTGTAATACAAGGACCGTAATAAAACAATTTTAAATAAATATAATAAATCAATGTAATATTATTCAATAACAATAATAGTAGTAATAGTAATAAATTAATATTAAAATAAAATATATATAAATAAAATAAAAATAGCACATAAAACTGTATTAGGCCGAATGTGATTCATGTCTTTTCAAGAACGAACTTTCTGTATGAATTTGTGCGCCGCGCGGCAGCAGCTTATGTAGGTTATACTGCAGATTCTGAGAACCAGAGACACGAAATTATAGCGGGTGCGTCAAAGTGAGAATTTGACTTTTTTCTAAGAATAACTGACTGAAAAGGTGAGAGGGAAAAAACGAGTGCAGGTTTTGTTTTTGATAACTCATCACTCGAGAAGGAAACATTTGAAGCTGGTCTTCATCTGGTGCTGATGAAAGCAACCATTCATGCGTGTGTCTGCAACAGGCCAAACAAACATTCCCAAATAGTCGCTATTTAATCTGCGTTGTCTGTTCGTTCTGATAAATAGCCGTCAGATATATTAGCCCGCAATGACATGAATTGCTATGTTCGTCTAACATTATCCCTTGTTTAACTACCGCAGGCCTAATACACTTATTTGATTTCCTCTGGCGCTCTGCTGGATGTCGCTTGTACGCGTGTAACAACTTCAGAAGTCAAAGAGGGACACAAAGAGACGAATGGCAAGAATATTCTCGTAAAATGAAAAGTGCATCGCTTGCAGTCGGTCGAGTGCTGATTCGAGGACGTGGTTTCAGATCATCTCTCTGTGAGGCTGAATGCAGTGGCCGGACTCGTGCTATCAGGGACAAACAGCTGCTTTACGCGCATTCAGCTCCAATCAATGGAAGCTGCGGTTCTCTACGCGCAAATACAAACCAAATGAGCCCGAGCCAATGAGAGACTATGATGTCCCTTAATGTCGCGTCCTGTTCTCTCTGTTTCCCCTGCTCTTTAAATCACCAACACAAATGGATACCCCCTCTCTCTCTTTCTGTCTCTCTCTCTCGCTACACACACTGGAAGCGCAGTTTCAGCAAATCCACTTCTCTTTATGACCCATTGCAGGGCTAATCAGATCAATTTCACGGGTTAAAGGAAGCCACTCGCTCACACTCAGGTGCTAATAGATCATTAAAATCCCTCGTCTTGAGATCGGTAGGCGGGAAAATGACTCTTAAAATACATCCACAGAATCCCACCCCGGTTTTCGGAAAGTGGACGTGGGTGCCTGTGAAACGCATAGCCTATATGTGGCGGGTGGAATGAATAAGCGTTTGAGAGTTCATCTACGTCTACAAGTCTCAAATAGTTAAATGACTGTACCACCCTCAGACAGAAAAACAGTGCATGCACAAGAACGCACAAATAAAAACGTCAATGTGAGAAAGTGCTCTCGTGTATTATCTATTCATAACACATGCACAACTTAAGATACACACAACATATTTGATGCACATAAACGGGATTTAATCGCTGGTACGCGTGCATGTGCACGAACACAGGACGAACTGGCATATAAACGCATGCACAAGCTTGGGAGCAGACACGGCTGCCGCAAGCCGAATCAATTTATTCGACAGTGTTGGGAGCTAGGCTAAATGTAGCGCTGAAAAGAGTTCAGAAAACATCGACAGAAAAGATCATTTTGAATGTTTACTAACCTGCGGAGTTGCGGTCGCGCGGTCAGGCGTTTTTTGTGATGGGCTGCAGATGTGGAGTGACACACAGATGGAAGTGCCGATGGCATTTACAGCACAAGGGAAAAAACTGGGCTCCTTTTTTCTTCCAGCCTACACACTCTCTCTCCGTCTCACTCTCTCTCGCACACACACACACACACACACACACTTACCGTACTTACTGTACACCATGCGCGAGCTCTTCCGGGTCGGTGCAGGCTGCGGAGTAAAAACACACACTTAACCTACACGGGAGCGATGAACACATCCGTAACAAACCTTATTAAGACAGAAAGAGGAGGACGTGGAGTCGCGGGCCGCGGGAGGAACGAGGAACCGGCCGCTTGCGCTCAATAGCACCGCGCTTCTCTCAGTAAGTCCTGTATCTCAGCCCGTTAGATGTCGGACCGATGCTCTATAATGTATAAGATGACTGATAGCGCCATATTTAAATATTTTATATTATTCATATTCCTTTATCAATCATAATATATTTATTCATATCAAATCATTTAAATAATATATTTATGTTACAACAGAGTGTAAAATTCACCATGAATTTGTTTAGCCCGTGGTGTTCGTTTCTTTTGTTTTTTTCTTATACACCGAACACAAAATTATCATATTATATTTTATATACAAATATATTTCATTCTATGTGGACATTTTCGTGGGCATATATTGTAAATATTAGGTGTGGTGATTATTTCCTTGATTCAGATTCAACACAGACGTGAAGATTCTGCAAAAAAAATTTACTGAAAATGATTATTTCTAGAATTATAGATTAACTATATTACTATTATATGTGAATATTTTATTATAATAAAATAACGTTAGATTTATTTTAAAGGCATTAAACTATGAAGTATTATTATTGTTGGTATTATGTAAATATCATTACGGATGTTGTGTTGCAGGTTTGGGGCGCAAACAGAAGGTGAGTGTTTGACTGCTGGCGGCCTTCAGAGGCCTGAGATACAGTCAGAAATACAGGCAGTAAACAGCGTCCAAGTCCTCATACAACCATAGCGTGTCTCTTCTAGTGATGCGCTGATCGCAGATGACAAGCAGCTGGTTCGGCGAACACGCCCATTATCGACAGAATGGCTTTCACTTCTCTTCATGGGGGGGGGGTTAGGTCGCATGGAGGGAGAGGTTGGATGATGTGCAACAAAGAGAGAGAGTTACAGAAGAGAAAATAGAAGGAACAAAAGAAAGAAAGAAAGAAAGAAAGAAAGAGAGAAAGAGAGAAAGAAAGAAAGAAAGGTGTTACCGTATCAGTGTCGCTGAGGCCAGTGAACTGATCACATCAATATCTGCTTTTGGAAAAGAATAAGGTCGTAAATTAAAGATAATTGGCGCAAAAGCCACTATAAACTTACAGCTACATCGAGCCAAAATGCGGCTCTTTAAAAAAATTAATTATTCAATTTTTCCAAAGCAACAAGACATAAATATTATGTATTTGATTTTTAATAGAATTAGTCTTTGCCACATCCAGAAGATAATAATTTAATAATCTGTCTCAGTCTTAAATCAAGTGCTTAGTAAAATGAAGCCTAATATCTATGTAAAAGTGCTTTAATTATGCGTCGATGATGAATGCGCGCACTCTCGATGCAGTAAAGTCAAATGAAGAAATATTGCACAGAACACATTATAAATATGATAAACACAGATTAACGTCAAAAGAGGTTTAAACATTTTTAATTAATTCAATATATTTTTCTGAGAGCAAATTAATTTTCAAATCAATTTTCCTGTCTTATTATCATTTATCTGCGAGCGCGTGTTATAAATGAGATAAAATACTGGCTTATCCATTGCATAAATATCAGTCTGCTTTTATGTTGAGGAATTTTTTTGTACAAAAATAAAAAGGGTAAAATAATAAAGGGATGTAGAAAAATGCAAAACAAGCAATTCTTGTTATTGATCGTTCAGTGATGTTTTGCGGTAATGCGCGCTATTTTTAAACTGTTGTAAGGTGTGCAGAAAATATAAGCAAGGGCAGTTCTCTGGTGTGCAGCGTTTCTGGGGGCATAGAATCACACGTCGGTGACACGTGCGCGCACACGCACGCGCGCGCGCTCACGCACAGACCTCTGTTGCCTCCGCCGTGAAACTCTGTGATTAATGTCCTATAGTTGAGTTGAACCTCAGCGGGACAGTTCAGCTGACAACGGCCAAGTGTAAACCTTGAGTTTGATGCTAACGCACTGCGCTGTTTATGCCACTAATTTATTTATTTATGCTTGCGGTATTTATAACTCTCTGTCTTATCGGCAGATAGAGCAGCGGATTATGATATCATGTTCATAAAGCGATTAATTTCGGCACCGGAAAGCGGGGTGGTCTGTTTAAATACTTTGAGGCAACGTGTCGCTCAGTTGAGCTGTTTGGACAGCCTCTGATTTCTGCGCTCATTTGCACCATATTAATCTATTGCATGTTTATCTGTCGCCATTAATCTTATTCGCATCAGCCAACACATTGTTTAATTTTTGTCATTTGGACTCTTATCCTATAGAGACCGTACGTTATTATATGCTAAAATACTGTATGTTACTATGTATCTGCGTGTTTAATGTAAGTCACCGCGTGCCAGTTAAACAGAGTAACATCTAAATCTAAAGTCCTCGATCCAGCCGGTTCTGTTACTTTTGTGGAAATCATTGACAGGCGCCTTTAGAACATCAGATCAGTGCATGTAGCCAGTGTTGTTTTTTTCTCACCCCGTCTCCCTCAGTTTTGCTATTCTCCAGCCGTGTGCTCTCCCTATAACCATAAGCCTTTTTTGTTCCAGCTGCCTCTTCCTCCCAATTTGATTTGAAAATATTAGGCCAAGGTGGGGAGAATTATAAACGACTGGCGCTTATCTGCTCTGTGCCCAGATCCTGCAGGATCAGAGAGTCTGATTAAGAAAGAAGGCAGAGCCATAATGATGAGGAATAATGAATCCTTATCTCGCGCCTCCAGATTATCTGCCTTTCAGCGCGCCATGTTTTGTTACATGGGATAATTTATTGCATCTAATACATCACAATGAATCTGATGGGGAAAGTGATGGCCAATGTTGTGAAAGAGGATGTTTTTTTTACCCCGGGGCAATGAAATGCCTTTGCGATTTTTAATTGGCAAAATATAAGGGGGTATCTGATAAAAAAAATACTAAAAAATAAAAAGCAGAGTTAATCTTGCCTTCTAGTGTTCATTTACCGCACTATAATTAGTGTGTCAATTTCGACCAAAAATGAACAACAACGACCTGCCATCAACTGCAGGCTGGGGGAAGCAGCTAGATCCTAATTTCGCATGATTCATTTTTCACCAAGAAGAGATAATTAATCATAAACACCAAAAACAGCGCAGTAACGCAGAGATAACGCAATATTTGCATCTAAAAAGATCCGATGGTGCTAATTCTACCCTGCATCATCCGCACCTCCCCCGCCTGTCCACAAAACCTTCACAATCTTTCATTCTCCGCGATTAATCTTTGTGAAATATCATTAATCACCGAGCTGGTGGTGTGAGGCTGGGCATGAGTTCAGCTCACCTCACACAACTGCTTGTGGCTTGTAGTCACTGCACTTTACCTGAGCTTCAGCGAGAAGCTAGCTGCGATAAGGGATATCATTATGATACCAAAAACCGTGATATCAAAATAAGATAAAAGATACAACTACAGATACATCTTGTGGTTGTGGGTTGTCCTATTTTATTAGCGTTGTCAAGTAAACCAAATCGAAAAACGTAACGTTAACGCAACGTTAAACACAAATAATGATTATATTATTTGATTCATTCATTTTCTTATTCTTTATATTATCATTATTAGTATTGTTGTTATTATTAGTATTTTATTGTCCCGTTGTTGAAATATTTAATAACACCGATTACTTTATTTTTTCTTTGCTTCTTTATTAGCGCATTTTCTGGGATAAAAAATACATGCTTCTTTTTCATCTACAAGAAAGACAACATATGTATATATATGGGAGTACACTATATGTTCTCGTGCTTATACAACATATGCATATATATATATGGGAGTACACTATATGTTCTCGTGCTTATACAACATATGCATATATATATAAAAATTATATATTTTCTCGTGCTTATACAACATATGCATATATATAAAAATTATATATGTTCATGTTCTTGTGCTTATACAACATAAGCATATATATGACAGTAAACTATATGTTCTCCTGCTTATACAGCATATGTATATATATGACAGTAAACTATATGTTCTCCTGCTTATACAGCATATGCATATATATGACAGTAAACTATATGTTCTCCTGCTTATACAGCATATGTATATATATGACAGTAAACTATATGTTCTCCTGCTTATACAGCATATGCATATATATGACAGTAAACTATATGTTCTCCTGCTTATACAGCATATGCATATATATGACAGTAAACTATATGTTCTCCTGCTTATACAGCATATGCATATATATGACAGTAAACTATATGTTCTCCTGCTTATACAGCATATGCATATATATGACAGTAAACTATATGTTCTCCTGCTTACTCCGTCATTTTCCAGCGCTGCAGAGATTCTATCGCTTTATTTATTTCCCCCAATAGCATCGCAGTTGCGATGAGGGCACGTCAGAGAAAGACAGAGAAAGTGAGGGCAGAACCGAGAAGAGGGGAGCAGATTATTAGACAGGAGTGACACTGAAAAGAAGATGGGTTTGAGGAAAAGGAGAAGATGGATTTTCACGCTGTTTTTGTATATATTCGCAAAGATTTATGCGGATGCGCAAATATAATTTTTCGAGTCTGCAGTATTCGCCAAAGTGCAAAGTGTTAAAAAATGAGGCATGTGGTTCACAAGCAAGATCTTGTTTGATAGGCCCTGAACAAACTTCTTGTAATGAACAAACATTTATCAGGCCGCATCTTACAAACTATGATCATAATAAGCAATCGGAGGGGCTTTTATTTGAAGAACTGTTTGTTGGTGGAGATGCGCAGATTGGCAGGAGAGAAGCGAGGCTAACAGAGATGGAGAAAGAGAGATGAGCAGATTAACTAATGAAATGGATGACAGGGGAATTGGACACAAATGCGCGCGTTACATCATTGCCTGTTCTCCAGGGGCGCGTGCACAAAAGCATCGCTTTATCTGCACTAAAGCTGCTCTAACGAGACGTTTATTAAAAGTGTCCCGACTTACTCCCATGTGACATGGATTTGTGATCTGCCTTCCCTACACACGACATCAAACATGCCCACAATCTCCGCGGTTTCACCTGGAATTCCATGTTTTAGGGGATAATGTGAGCGGTTCAGATAGCAATGAGGGGCGGCTTTTGTTGAAAGGTGTCCGGTATCTTTGCCTTTAACGATTCAATAAATAGCAATATTTCTCCTTTTCTCCGTCTCTCCCCTTTTAATGTCTCTTTTACTCGCTTGATGAATTCATTTAAGTATTGTGCGCGGGGGGAGCGGTCTTTAAGCCTCTTACTCAATGGCTATTTGTTGGTATCTCGAGTGTGTGAGAAAGCGGAGAATAGGGAGCCTGAGAGAAGAGGAGACGGACTTGATTTTCATTGCAATCTTTGGAACAAATAGCGAACATTTACCGTTTACACGCCGCCTGGCGACGCGCTGGCGCTGCAGGCTCGAGCGCGCCGGTCTAAGATGACCGGAGAGCCTTTGGAGAGCGCGAGCCCCCGGCTATCAGGTTCTCCAGATCCCCCCGCGCGCGCGCGGATCCGGTTTCAGGCCGGGCTTGTCCGCGTTCTGCGCTGCTGCCGCGCGCCTTTAAATGAGTGTCAAAGAGCCAAATATCAAATAGCATCGGGTCAAGCCAATTTGAGGAAACCTCCCCCTCCCTCATCTCTGCTCCAAACGCTCCGGCTTAACCGCAGCCGGTGAAACGGGGTTAGACAAACAACGACTCTTTCTCTTATATTTGTAACCACGTTGTAAATAATAGGATTGCGTTGATTGGTTATTTATGGGCCTTGGTCAAGTAAGAAGCCGTTTAATTGGACGCCAAAGAAACGGAGGCGAGATTGACAGACTGTCAGACCCAGACGTTCAGCAGACATGCAGGTAGCGAGGAGTCCTCGTGTTTTATTGTGTCTACTGAACTTTATTATTTATTATTTCAGGGACGATTTAAGGGGTTGCCACCAAAGAACACAACAGTGAAATAAGGCAGTCTATTGTCTATCAATGCCCCGTTTCCTTTCGTTTAAAATAAATAAATATGGCGTCAATTTAATTGGATAAGGTTGTGGTGGATACACATACAATCCATTTAATGAGTTACAGTATGAAGGTCTTCTCTCACGTAACAAGTGTTTCAATGTTTGTGACTAACCGATGATACGCAAAAAGCGCAGATCACGACCCCGTCCATCAGCATCGTTTTCATTGGCCTCAAATTAAATCTGCCATCAACGTTCAACGCGCACAATAAAACAAACGCAAACCGACACGATGCATCATGCGGCGACAGTGTGAACGGTAGGAGCACCGGTTCCAGCTCCCGCCACGTCTCAAATTCATCATCAACTTTGATCTTCGTTCACTTTGCTTGTATTGTAATTTATGCAGCGCAATTAATCTGGGTAATTGAAAAATACCCATTGCCTGTGAGCACCGCGCCGAGCTAAATCCTCTCCGATAACGGATTTTAAAAGCACAACCTTCCCATCTTTATAGGCGCACTAAAGCACCAATTCATTATCGGCCTTAAATAAATATAAAATAGACAGTGGCACCTTTGGCAGTAAATATATGCTGCGTTTCAAAATACAATTTTGTAGTGGGGAAAAGGAGCGCGGTTTGTGAGTTGGCTTTTTTGATTGACACCCTGTCCCCAGGATCATGTTTAATCCCTGCTTCACTCCAGCCTTTTCATAACTCATTTCTCCGCGAGAGATGGGCACCCTGATGGTTGCCTGGGAGACGGCGATAGCGCTAAGCCATTTCCATGTCTGCAGCCCATTTGCAACAAAGGTCGTCGCAAAGTCACTCCCGACACCGCGCGCGTTTCTGATGACACTTTCCCGTTCCATTCTCCTCACGGGCGCGTGCGCGCGCACTCTCCCAACATCAGCATCCGATGACGCAACTGCCCTTTCTGATCAAAGGAGATGCATGGCCTCGTGTAGGTGTCTTTATGCTACACCTCCACCCCTTCTATCTACCCCCTCTCCCTCTAAAGCGCGCGAGAAAATGCCTTCGCTTTCAATCTAAATACTACAGAGAGTTTGTATTTTGACATTTTATATCGACAATCTATTCCACGCTTTCAGGGAGAAGGACGCATTTTGCATGAGTCGGAAGCATGCCGGGAAACCTGGACAGACTGAAGCAGTTCCGTGGCACGCAACACGACGGGATAGCGGATCGGTTTACTTGTGCTTTAAGATCACACGTGATGATTACATTACTATGCGTTTATTTAGTGTCTGTCACAACTACTACATATCACTGCTTATAACATTTGAGAAAAGGCTGTGATTAAATTACAATATTTTTGCGCATTATATCCACTGAACTGAAATTCCGCAACATTTTAAATAGCTAGACATAAAGATTTTTCATAAATAACAAGAGGAGGGACTTGTTTGGGGTTAAATAAATGAATAAAAAGCTGCAAGCTGTATTTCTTATTTGATCCCAGTAAATGTTCCCTGACGTGGAGATCCGTCTCAGTTTCACAGAGACGTAAACGTGATAAACACACAAACACTCACCTGTTCAGACACTTTCACGGAATGTCTGAATAAAGGCTTGTTAGGCTCAGCAGTTAAACAGTTTATGGCAACAAACGACGCCTCGCGTCCCTTCGCTCCGCGCACCGGGAATCTCCCTCCCAGATTCATTTTGTTTATTCTGTTTCTTTTTCCTAATCAGGAGGAGGAAGTTTATAATAAATGGCGTGAGGGCAGGATGCGATGCGTTCATTACTGCTTTCGGTTAAATAATGAAGTATCTGCATCCTGCACCTTCACGCCGAAAGTTCGCGCGACGCCCACGAGGCTGATTATGTTAAACTCGTGCGCGCGCACCAGTTTTCGGGCTGTTGATCAGACCGTTCACACGTCACGCGCGCGCCCGCCGTAATTGCGCGGCAGCTTCAGGGAGAAACTGGAAATAAAACCGATTGTAATTAAACTGTTTCCTGAATTCATCCGCACGGCGTCGTGTCACGTCCGGAACCGCCTGTGAAGCTTGTCGTTTCAAAACAATTGATAAAGAAACGCGCCACCTTTGCGTAAAAGGAAGATAAGCTGCGAGTGTCGCTTGCAGAGCCTCTGATAAACCGCAGTTTCAGACTCACGCAGTAAAATAAAGGCGCAAACTGTGGCCTGACTGTCTGAATTCATACAAACACTCACAGATTGGTTCACAAATGACATAGATGGAAAAGGAGAAACATCAAATAGTTATTCCTACACAATTCCTGAGATTATGTTACAGAAAAGCCATATACATGCTCTAAAGAAGAGGTGTATGGGTAAATAAAAGAGAAATGACATTTAAGAAGATGAATACTACTTTATTGTGTGTGTGATGTCTTAATGTCCAACTGTTCTCTGCTGGTCTTTAAACATTTCTTCTGTTTTTAACATTTATTGTTTCTACTGCAGTGGGGCTGGATGTGACATAAGGAGTGACTGCTGAGACGTTTAAGCGGGTCCTGTTCCCACTGTAACTCGCAGTCACTCATGTGTTGTATAAACTTTACCAACAGGGGGCGCCCTACCTTACAACCGGATCTATCATCATCATTATATAAGTTATGATAGTTTAGCTGCAATGAAGGCCGAGTAATCCAGTCGTGATATTTCTAGTTTATGGGTAGAAATATCTGCTGTGGAGAATAAAAGCAAACAGGCTCGTTGTTTGTATTAAAACGCTTCCATGAGGCATAAATGACAGCGAACAGCGCGAACCGCAAATACGGTTATAGGTGCGAAATATTATTTATTGGGATTTAGGTTCAATAGAAACTATGAAATGTAAGTACCTCCCTCACATCAGCGCTTTATTACTTTAAAGACTTAATGTCTGATAATAATTTTGCGTCCGAGATAAATATTTGTGTTTATTTACTTTTTTTAAAAAACTGATGTTTATTCAAATACAATCTATTGATGTTTGTTACTGTAAACTTTGTAATAAACGTTTTGTTTGTTCATTGTTTTGTGTAAATATTTACCAATCTGCCATTACATGCCACGCTTTCTCTCCACAGACGTAAAGCCTCCTCAAGACAAACTGTTGGTTCAGATCACGCACTTGTTGCGAATGTGTTTGTTAAAATAAAACTTTAAATAAACATTGTATCACTTTACAAACGCAAACTCCCTTTTTCCAAATATAACGCAAAATAGATTCTTGTTCTTTATTTGATAAAAAGAAATTTGGTTAAAAAAATTAACGTGGCTGCTTTATGGTTGTCTAAGATTGTTAAATAGCGGATGTTATCTAGAACCTATTAGAACCTGCTAGAACCTGCTAACACACCTGTACAAACAGTTTACAAGCCACCATAAACAAGCAGAAAAACAACCAAACACTCACCAGGTCTCTGAGGACGTATAGCAACAGTTATGTGCATGTGTCACATAACAAAACTGTAGATTAACATTCATGTACCTCATTACATATGAGATAAACCTTTCCAAAATAATCACAGCAAACTTTCCTTAATATCAAATCAAAAGCCATGTTGACTAGGTGGGGTCACATGACCTAATCATGTGACTTATAGGACAAAATTACCTATATATTTATATCTTTTACTTCTTTATGTTATATGTTTGCTCACATTAGTTATGAGTTTAAAGGTCACCTCTGCATGTAAACATCACAGGTGATGGAAGTGCACCCAAAACTACCCCAGCTATGGTTACAGATCCACTCTCCCCTTAACTAGCTCTGGAAAAGCGGCCTGCATATGGAACACATTCCTTATCATCACTGAGTCCACGGCTAAACGCTCCCTGCTGTAGCGCCGCAGTTACTTCTGCTTTGAAACCAGCAACAATGCAGCAATAAAAGGCTCAGTTTTTGTGTGATAAGCGCTAACATAAAGAAATGATCTGGCTATGGCAAAGGCTCATTTAGCCGCCGTATCTGTGTAATTAGCAAAAAATGACAGGGAACGGGCAGGAGGGATGGATGTCTGAGATCTGAGTTCTGTTGGCAGAAACTCTGTAATCAGGTGAAACACTTTAACGCTGCTGTGCAGGTTGTCAAAACTACAAACAGCTTTTATTTTACTGTAGTTAAATCTCACATGTTCCCGTTTAACCTTTCATATATGAAGATGTGATGTAACTAATAATCCATTTAATTCAATTCATCTCCTTATTTCTATTATATTTGACTTTATTATTAAGTATGTTTTTCAACAATTTTTACAATATGGTATATTGTAAATGGTTTTGTTAATTTAAACAAATCTACCAATCAAAACGGCCTTCAAAAATCTCTATATATGAACGTCATTGTGTTACAGTACATAAGTTACCAAGTCAACCATTTTTTTGTTTCACATTTTCTTTTTCAGTTTCCTTTAACCGACTGGTCCCAAAGGTGTTTGTCATGGATGTACGAAGGCAGTTTCTACAATGTTCACATGTTCCTAATAAACATTTGTAGGACAGTTTTTAACATTATTAACATGTCGATGTT
>JBAJNP010000889.1:0-32500 GCA_036877545.1 Yasuhikotakia modesta | reverse complement strand
CCTGAAAAGACGGCTAATTTTGTTTTTCTAAAGCGCAGACTACAGGTGTGGGAAAAGAGCACAAAAAGAGCACAACACAGACAACATCAGACACACGACACACACTCAATGAGAATAAAAGCCTTCCTGTACACACACAGACACACACACGTTTCCTGTCCTGCATGCAGGTGGAACTGAAAAGGTGAGGAAGAAGTTCAAACGTTTAGTCAAAACACGGCAGACGTCAGGAGTCTAGATCACACTGTCCTTCAAAGCGGCATCAGTCACATGTAGATGTACAGGAATGGTTAATCACCTAACCTGTAGCGTGTGTGTGTGTGTGTGAGGGGGTTAAGTGGTTAAACACTAGCACTATTGATAGGAGTGTGCAGGAGGGGGTGTGATCTGGGGTGGGTTTGTGTGTTTGCCCCCCTTAAAGACCTGACGGGCCGCCTGGGACCGGCCACAAAACCCAAAGACTGAAACTCACACCTGTAGACAGACTCACAGACTCTGACCACACAGAGAGCTGTCTGATACCCTCAACCTCCGTGTGTATGTGTGCGTGTGTGTGGTGCTTACATCTTGTCTTGTCCAGCGCCCACTCTGAGGGTCAGTCGGGGGATGACAGGAGACGGGGGAACAGCGGGTGGAACTTCAGCCTGAAGAGAAACAGAAATCAGAAATAATGTTGACTGTCATATCCACTGATACAGGAGGATTATTACTGTCAGCAATATCCAATATGGCCGCCAATATACATAAATCTGTTCATGTCTGTGATATTACTGGCTTCTGATAACATCTTAACACAGTACATTTGCACAGTTTAATGTGCAAGAATTGAACACTTTTCTTCAGGAACCGATAAGCTTTTATAACAGTGATGTTCTATTTCTGAGTAAAACATGGTCTGTGTGACTCATTGCTAAGAGAAACTGTCCAACTCTCTATTCAATAAGTGACCAATCGCTACTGATCAAACACTCACTAAACACAGTGATCCGGTTCAGATCCAGTTGTCTGTGCACACACGCTCTGAATTCATCAGGAATAGAAAAAGACAGACGTTGTAAAAGATAGAAGCTGCAGAATGGGAAGATGAAACGAACAAAGCGCAGGAGAGATGGAGGAGGTGATAGCGCGGCGTCGGATCACGTGGAGCTGGCGTGGAGCGCGGCTCGTGGGTTTTTCCAAGGCTTAACTGGAGTGAGGCGCTCTTTGTGTTCGTGTCGGGAAATAACCCGTCGCTGCTACGCTTTTGTGTGCCCAGATCCCCCATAATGCCGCTGCGCTAATTGTTTAACACAGAAACATGTCTTTTCTCTCTTTAATGTTTTTGTTTTTATTGTTGTGCCACGCATTCATTACAAAAACCTTTGTGCGTTTGGAGACTCCTCCCTGTGTCTCGCTCGCTCGCCCGCTCTACCCACCCGTCCTCTCTTTCTCTGTTTTCACCTCCTTTCTTCTGTGGAAAGAGTGGAGATCAGCAGAAATGAGGAGATGGCTGGCAGGTTGCATCATTTGGAGAGAACGAGAGCGTGAGAGCCGTGTTAGCCAGCGCATTAGCATATATGCATGAACAAACTTGGCGCGTAATGCGAAGTTAAAAAACACAAGATAGTCATGTGGCGATATACTCGCGATTCTTGCTCTCAGATTTGCTTTTAGATGCAAACGCTCCAAACGGCTTTAATGAAATATTATAAGCATGACTATCTACACGTCTCTCGTTGAGATACAGAGGAGAATCACCAACCTCAGCTTCTCCTATATACAGGTTACACTATACTGGGGCTATACAAGGGCTGCAACCCTAAACTGCCATCAAAGATTTAGCAGCAGTTTGTACTTCAGTTGATTAGAGGAGTTCTTGAGTTAAGGTTTGACTCGGCACAATGAACTTTAGACTGCCGTATTAAACTATGGAAAACTCTTCTGAGAGAAACATGGACGTGTGTAGATGCTGTTTCTACAGCACTGATATAGTTAAACCCCCACACAAGACGTGGTTAAAACGAACCCAAATGCAGATTTATCACTGCATGAACAATTCATTTGTTTTGTTGATTTATTATTAATATTACAGTTTTATGTCATTAGAACCAATTATATGGGCACTTTGACCTCGAAACAGAAACCTGTGATGTTTAGAATGATGTTGATGTTGAAGACGCTGCTATTAAAAGTTAATAGAAGAGGGACTTTTATTTACTAACCTCAGACGGGCCGCGGGGAACAGACATCAAGCACTCAAGCAAGTTCCCCCTCTCCACCTCCCTAAGGAAGAAGCTGAGGCCGTGTGTGTTGATGATAAGGCCTGTGTGTGTGTGTGTGTGTGTGTGAGCAAGTGTGTGTGTGCGTGTGTGAGTGTGTGCGTGTGTGTGTGTGTGTGCGCACACTCAGGGTGACCCACAATGGCAGGACGAGATAGTACTATCTGCTTATGTTAATTAGTCTTTAAGTGTTTGAGGAGGTGGGAGCAATGTCTTTCTCCCCAAAAGTGCCCCGTCCTACTTAACCTGCTGCTATCACCATCAGTTCTGCTCATTCACATGCGTGCCGCTCGTGCACCGCCGCGCACGACTGCTGCGTCGCGTAAATTGATTAATCAGCTTCTAAATGGATGTAAAGCGCTGTAAAGCTAGCACGACCCGGAGACCGGCGACACCGTTTAAAAGTGCTACCAGCTAAAGAAACGATAACGGAAGCGAAAAAGGAACTCGAAAATTTTACAAGCACATGCCATATAACACAATACAATTTAATGTGACACAAAGGTCTTCTTTGTGCTGTTAAGCAAAGACTCAGGGCTCAATCGGTGGAGATTATAAAACATGAGGACTGCTCTCAGGTTGCTCGAATCAAAATTTCACATGAGTGCTTTTATAGAGAATAAAAGGCTCAAAGCATTGGGCCTCTTTACTGTTCATATCAACACCCCTGATCTATAATTTAAAATATGCCACAGAGATTTCGCAACCATGAAGCGTTTGTCATTCATAAAATGTCTTAAAAATTCTGAGTTACTTTCTCCTACAATCCCAGGCTACCCATAATGAAGCTGCATACAGATGTTGCCCTTACACAACCTAAAAACTGTTATGTTACACAACTAACCCTGTGAGCCTGACCTCTACAGGAGCAGTATGGGAGACTTCAGTCAGTCAAAGAAAAGATGACATTAAACTGTAAAAATGCAAGCAAACAAAAGTGAATGTGTTTCAGAGCATTAGCGTTAGCAGAGCATTAGCAGTGCAGAGGTAAACTGGTTAAAGCAAATGCAGAAATGTAAATAAATGCAGTGGAGATTCATTTTCTGAGACATTGAGATAAAACCAACAAGCTCATAACTAATCACAATATCAATTAAACCACGACACAAACAACTATAAACAATTTTTTTCTCTCTCTGGTCTACGGTTTGTTTTCTCTCAGTTTCTGTAATTGCGTGTTTGGCAGCTGTTCCTCTGAGGCAGTTCTCAGCACTGGGTGTTGTGGTTAAGGTCCAGAGATAGCAGATTGCATTGTGGTCCTACAGCACTGGCATTGTGGCTGGATTTGTCCGGTTTTATGTAAACGCAATACTCTTTTCACCTGAACTAATACAACCAGTGGCGTAAAGCCCCTTACTGCTACCGACGGCATTTTTCTGCTAATCTCTCTGGATTTAAGTCCCTTGCACACATACCTCAGGCCAATGACTGATAACCCCCCCGGCTCTCCACCCCTCAGCTCTACCCCTTCTTTTCCCTTCTTCTAACTCTCTTGTCTTTTTTTCTTTTCTCCAGGATGGCAGCAAAGCAGCCTTGCAAAAAATTAAAGTGATGGAAAGATTTAAGCAGGTGGAGAACGAGAGAAATCGCTTTTTCAATCCCATCTCCCAGTGGCAGCAGGAGAGGGAAAGAAAAGGAGGAAAAGGAGAGTGCCGGGGTCAGGGATTCAGGTAACGGAAGAAAAAGAGACAGAAAGCAGGAGAAATGAAATTCCGCAGCAGTCCAAACCGATTCAGGCTATTCTGATGTGGAGTACATACATTAACATCGTTGTTTGACGGTGAAAAGCGATTG
The DNA here is from genome assembly GCA_036877545.1 of Yasuhikotakia modesta. Classification (NCBI taxonomy): domain Eukaryota; kingdom Metazoa; phylum Chordata; class Actinopteri; order Cypriniformes; family Botiidae; genus Yasuhikotakia; species Yasuhikotakia modesta. The sequence continues at coordinate 28,448 of JBAJNP010000889.1, read as the reverse complement.
GAGGATGAGTTTGATAAAGAAGAACTAACACACTCTTTCACTCAAGCCCTTTGCAGACACACACGCATATACGCACTGTAAAATGGGGTATGAATTGGGTAAACAGAAGCTTTGAGATGTATTATCCCTTGTTTGATTTGCACACAGATTGATAGTCTATTGTGTGTGTGTGTGTGTGTGTTTGGGGGCTCCATGCACGGAACAGAATTCCAGGGACAAGTCGACCGAAAAACAGAAATGTAAATGTAGCTCAGCGATCTAACTTTGATCACACAGGTACACACACTCGTACACATACATACACACAGTCACGTACACATAAACACACGTGTGCACACACACACGTGTACACGAACACACACACGCACGCACACACATATGCACACCACATATGCACACACACACACCTACACACATACACACACACACACAGTGACACAATGTCAGAAAGATACACACACAATGAGGCCAGCTAGTAAATCTATCTGTGCGACTGCCTTGTGTTTTGCATTATTGATGCTGAACCTGATAATCATACTGGACTCATGTGTACGTTTTATGAATGGACCTGTGACCTTATGCAGTTGGTACTGGGAGATGATCACATTACAGTAGTTTCAGTAAATATCCTGTTTAACTAGGATATCAATATTATGAATCCAGTTGTTGATTAAAAACACAGTCACCTCAAAATCATATCTGGAGTGTATCTTAACTATTGCACATTTTGTGGCAGCTTCCTAGATAGAGCTTAAACCTAGTCCCAAACTAAAATAACTGTGTTCAGCTGAATACAGCTTGTATTGACATCTTACAAATATAATAGCCATTGTTTGTCTCAGGTGCACAGCATGTTTGTTGGAAGCGACGTTTCTAAAACCCCATCTGGGGAAACTGCCACCTTATGTCTCAACAGTAACTTCTCCAACAGTTGTGGTGGGACATGTGGAGGAACTGTGGAGGAACATCTTACCAGGAAACTCGGTTTGTCAAGTTTTGGCCTCTCTTTCTCTTTTTCCTTTGCCTTTTCTTTCTTTTCTTTCTCTTTCTTCTTCTCCTCTTTGTCTCTCTCTTTCTCCCTGCCCCGCTCCCTCTCCCGCTCTTTCTCCCGCTCCTTCTCCCGGTCTTTCTCCTTCTCTTTTTTCTTCTTCTTCTCTTTCTTTTCCTTCTTCTTGTCTTTGTCTTTACTCTTGGTGTCCTTGGGATGAGGGAACAGTTTGTCAGGGAGAATCGGTGGAAGAGGGGGCAACATTGACGGGACACGTAAGCAGGTCTGGGGACTAAAGAGCGAGGTGGCAGCAACTGCGGCAGCGATGTCTTTGGCTCCTTGAGATATCTTCTTCTCCTCTTTGCCTCGCTCTTTGCCCTTGTCTCGTTTTTCTTTGTCCTTTTTGCTTTTCTCTTTATCTTTCTTCTTGTCCTTGTGCTTATCCTTTTCTTTCTTTGCACCAACACCATCTCTCCGTTCCTCACCTCCAAGCGATAGCTCCGACCATGCTATCTTGTTCTCCTCCAGCTGCCCTCTTTCCTTCTCCCGCTTCTTCTCCTTGTTTTTGTCCTTGTTCTTACCTTTCTCCTTGCCTTTATCTTTTAGTCGCTCTTTGTCTTTCTTCTTAAGCTTGGCCCTGATGTCTTTCTTAAGTTTCTTCTTCAGAAGGGCGGCGCTGGCAGGATCTTTACGTTCCGGTGGAGGTTTGAGAGGGGGTGGCGGTGTGGGGGGAGAGTCTGAGAGGGAGGACAGGTAATGGGGCTCTGGGGGTGATAGACTGGGTGCCTGAAGAGGCTTTTGAGTCTGATTGACCTTTCGGATGACCTCATCTATAGAGTCGTCCATTGTCCAGCGGTTGAGTGGATTTAATTGTGGGGGAACTGGCGGGGGTGGTTGTTTTCCAGCAAGAGTTTGTGGAGGTTTGACATGGGTAAGCATGTGCTTGGGCACAGGTTCTGAAGGGTTTGGCCCTTCACTGTCCGAGTCAGAGTCATAAGCAAATGGGTCTGATGTACCTTCTCCACCCGCACAAGCGCGAGCAATAACTGCAGCAATAGAGTTCTCGATATCCTCATCTCCTGCATCGTGACCTCTGAACTGGCCATCGCAACTGTCCTCTCCAGAAGGGATTGCCCAACCACGCCCTACTGTCCCCAAATGGGCAGGGCTTGGCCTTGGGCTGCGGGGGCTTTTGGGCCTTCCAGGTGACCTCTTTCCTGGCTTTTGATTGGTCTTTGGTGGCGTCAATGCAAGCGGCCTCACCAATATGCCAGTTGGTGCTGAAGCGGCCCCTCGTTTGGGGGACTTCTTCTGCCGTGCAGGAGAGAGTGAGGGAAGTTTAGGCTTGTGTCCAGGTGTTGGTGGTGCCACAGGTGGTCGAGGTAATTCTGGGGAGAGGGGAGGAGAGGGAGAAAGGGGCATGTGCTGGGAATTGAGGGAACTGAGAGGTTCCCGTGGCTCATAGCTCCATTCAGGGCTAAGACCAGCTTTGGTGCTTAGCCGGGGTCTCTTGGCAGCAGGCAGGAGACCCTCAGGTCTGGGACTCTGTCCTTCATTACGACTGAGCCAGTTCTCATCATTCTCCTCTTCCTCTCCATCCTCTTCCTCACCCAGTGAGACCTGCATGGCCTCAGCAGAAGTGCCCATATCTGCAGGAACTGGTTCCTCCTCTTCCTCATCTGCAAGTGAGAAATACACACAATATTAACTTCAAATTTACAATAATTCAGCTTCAACTTGAATTACAAACTGCTTTTGATGCCCACAAAGAGAGAAAAAATGGGAAACAAACTGGTAGATGAGGAAAAACAGATGAGGAGAACAACACATTATTCTCAATAATTAAATAGTTTAAACCATCTAGATCACGATGCTAGAATTAACATTACTTCAGTGTTACAATTGTTCTGTTTGCACAGTGTCCAAAGTGTATAAAGTCCACCTCTAAGACTCATTTAATGTAAAAGTTTGTCACATTTTATTGTCTACTAGAACAGAATCACAGATCTGAAAACACCTCCCCTCAACAAACTCTACAATCTGAGGTCTCCCAGCATAAACAAAGTTCAATACTCACAGTTAGGCGTTTCTTAAAATACTTGCTTTAGCAAACACTAATTACACCTCATTTAGTCATGGTCTGTAAATACTGCAGATAAAACAGAAGAATGAGGGTGGGAAGAAAATTCATACAGTGAGAGTTAGTGATGAGAACAGGAGCAATATTAACAGAGTGAGAACATCTCAGGGTGGAATTGAGGGCAGATATCAGTGCAACAGATCAAAATCATCCTCAGCTGATTACACAGCAGAACAACAGAGTGAACAAGATACACACACACATACACACAGACACAGACACACACACACAACAACAGACCCACATCTAAGCACGGAACAATCTCTGGTTAGATCAAACTTTTCTAATATCTCCAAACACACACACACACACACACACCTAGGGTGGTGTGATTGTGGTTAACTGGTGGTAATCTGGTCACCGCAACACTCTTCTGCTCTCTGCACCACAATGGACGACAGGAAGTGCAGGCAAGGCCCTCTGACACCCTCTATTATAAATAGTGTAATCTATATGGTAATATTGTTGTATTCTATAGGCGGAGAATGAGGATAAGATAACATTGTGACTTTAGGCTTTCTTCCGGACGGTGGAATGGTAATAGTTATCAAAGGTTATTTGGAAATGACACGCCGGGTGCTCTCTGATTGGCTGGGACCGGTTATTTATGATACGAATTATGATAAAGATGATGTCTCTTCTGCGTCGCTCGCTCTCCCTCTCGCACAATAAATTGCTATCGTTAATCACGGGAAGGCTTTGTGCCGGCGTGATTACCGCGCCGCTCGCTGTAATAAGAATTTTTATTTAAAGGAAGAATATGGATTTGTCATCGCCTGCCCGGCGTGAAGGAAAGTGACAGTATTTCACAACGCTGACATTTAATTTGTACAAAAAAGGAAAAGCAGTGCGGGTGATATTTGCATTTTATGGCTCTATCCTCCATTTCCATTCTTCCTGGAGTAGAAGAACTCTCTCTTTTCTCTCGTACAATTAACACAGATAATAAAAAGACGGAAAGGGAGTTTGAGAATTCAAAGATGGACGTGGCACTTCCTGCGAATGGCAAAATAGGGCCTGAAATTTAAAAACATTTATTCTCGTTCGGCAGATCTGTGAATGAAGGTGCATAACCTTCAGAAATGTTGTAGGTTCATCTCAGGAGGTCAAACTGAATTTTTACTGAGACGTTTGATTTTTCAACCCTGTTATCAAAAAATGGAGCATTTTCCACCCTGATGTCTCGCGCTGAACAAACGTCAAAAGTAAATAACACAGCTGTGGACACACATTTGGTGCATTTAAACCTAACAATGTGTCATTTAATTTGTCTGTATAATTTTGTAATTAAAAAACATGGCACTCATTTACCAATTCCTTAACACACCAAATTCACTAAACACACCATATTGAGGGAAACTGCTGTATATTATATGAAAATCAGCATGTGTGCTTACAGGAGGGATTGAAATAAGCAATATCTTTAAATGTGTGTGATAATTTTCAGACATCGGGCCTCAGCTGTGCCGTCCAGCAGAGACTGGCTCTGTTTTCACTTGCAAACAGTTTCTCTTTCATCTGATATCAAAAATCACCCCTCGCTCCAGTCTCATTTGGCTCTGGTGAAGAAAAGCACAGATTTGTACACTCACACATATAAACACGATGCTTAATTGATTGTGTCACTTACAAATGCGAATAAGACTAAAGACAGGGAGTGATAACGCCAGAAAAAGCCACCGCACCAAAAAATGGTGCATGGGAACGAAAACAAGCTTTACACACAAATTGTGAAGTAATTAAAATAGATAAGAAAAGAGTGAACGAGAAGAGAGAGAGAAACAGAGAGAGAGCTGTCAATTTACTGAAGCTCAAAGCCTGATGCAACCCACTGGCTAAACGCACACACACAACACACACACACACATACATACATGCACACACACACACAATTTGTGAGGTTAGGTAAAGTTGGTGGGGGGGTGGGTACACTCATATCACTTTCATTAAAATCTTTCTCTTCCTCTCCCTCCCTCCCTTTGTGGTACATTAAAAAGGAAAAGTTGGATTAAAGCTGATGCAATTAAAGGCGGCTCGTTTATTGGGCCTCAATCAATGGAGAGCGCGAGACACGGGCTAAAAGAGACGAGATAAGATGCTTTAATGTTCCAATTCCACACAGTCTCCACGCGGGACGATTACTAACATCTGAGAGCGGAACAGAGGGACCTGTAGGAGTGTGTTTAACAGAGAGATCTACACCAGCCCACCATCCCAACATGCCGCTTATTTTACACAGCCAATGATTAAACGCACCAAGAGCAATCAATTCTTTTCTTGATGCATAAAAAACTGCCACATGCAAATGAATCAAAATATGACTTATTTAATCATGTGGGCTGGCCGGTCATTAATTTGAAATGCTAACGTTTGACTTCCTAAGAATTTTAAATCCTAAGAATCCAAGAAAAAAAAAAGAATCCAGGGACAAAAACAGTGAACTTTTCATAATTATCAAGTCATTCTTTGTCCTGTATATTATTTTAACACCTGATTTAAACTTAAATCATGTAAAACAGATGTCAGCAACACACATTCATATACATTCATCAACAAACACACACACACTCCTCAAGTCATGATAGCAGTTATCGGCCGCAACGTTAAATTATTAACAGTGTCAGGCAAAATTTCAATATTAGTGAATCCTAATTAATATTAAACACGAAAAAGCAGAAGAAGAATATTGAGAAGAAAAGAATAAAAACTGCCTGGTGTAAAATAAATCAAAAAGAAAGTTTGCGGTGACTTTGACCTTGTCTGCAGTATCTATCTAAAACACACACAGATGCACCGCCGGCTTCTCCTGCGGCGTCTCTGCGCTCCTGTGACCTTCACGTCCGACTGTGGAAACTTCTGCAGGCTTCCGGCTGTAAGTTATTCAAGAATAAGCTCTGAATAATTGTCCCGCAATATGAGTCCCTCTGATTAATTGCCTGAGATAAGAGCAGCTTCTCACTGCGGGCCGCGCCGAGCCCCCTCATCACAACACACACCGTTTATCTGTATGCGTGTGTGTGTGCTTCAGTTAACATGCATGAGCGCGTTTAACATAGACTTGTGCAACATAGTTTAAGGAAATTCATTATTAGCACGTATCAAAGCTAACATGTGTCTGCTGTAAACGTCGGCGCTGTGACATCACGGGTGTGAGTAATTTGTGTCCCGGTAATATTACGTATCACAATATAGCTATTTATTAATTCAATGGTATTAAATACCTATGTGTAGGTATATTGGTCTATATTTTGGATACATCTAGTAAATGAAACACTTTACAAAAATAAAAGATCTTATTTGATTGTTTAATGTTTCTATTTGAAACTTCAGACACAAAAAAATAGATTATACAGGAAAACTATATGAGAAGTCCGAGATTATTTGACACCTGAATAAAAGGGATAGTTTTCCCAAAAATAAAAAGTTCCTTATCATTTACTCTCCCTCATGTCATTCCAAACATATGAATATATGAATTCCTGCTGTGAAACACAAAAGAAGATATTTTGAGAAAAGTGTTTTGTGTCCCTGAAACCTGTAATGGAGATCAGTGGGTGCGATTTGTGTTTGGTTACCAACATACAGCAAAATATCTTTTGTGTTCCTCAGAAGAAAAAATATCATACAGGTTTGTAATAAAAAGAAGGCAAGTAAATGATCAGAGAATGTTTGGGTGAACTGTCCTTTTAAAACTGAAGACTTAACACTGCAGAACTAACAGCAAAAAACAGAGTTTAGACTGGATGAGCCACATTTGAAGTTTGACTTGTTTAAAGCACAACCTGCGGTATTTTCTGCTTTGATATGTTAAAATGGCAAACCTGTCCTGTTCACTAAAAGCCACACAAACTGTGTTTAAAGATTATAGTAAAATTATAATAAAATCTCTTCTGACTGACATGTTTAAATCACGTAATATGACACACCAGGCATCCAAATCTGTATTAACTGCAAACAAAAGTTTAAAACCAGAGTAACGACTAACTTAAAGAGAAACACGCAACATTTAAACAAACTTTATAACACAAGGAGGAGGGAAAAAGTTGAAAAACAGGAAACACACACATGGAGGTAGATAAAGGCTGTGAAAACGTATTTAGCCACCAAAATTCTTCCTTTGTGGTGGTTTAGCTGAAAACAGAGGAGCAGGCTAACAGAGTTTTCAACCAGAAGAAAAAAACAAAATAGTTGTGCGGAAAGAGAAAATATGAAAGTTTACTGATAAACACACCGGCCTTTGTGGTGTCAGAATGTAACTATCTTCAATGAAAAAGCCACTTTCTCTTTCCGTTTGGCAGACACACAGACGTGTTTAGGTAGAAAGGTAAAGCGAGAGGAGTAAGACAGTGAACATTTAACACACGGCTAATAGCAAATCTTCTTTCTTCAGTAATTTAGCGTCATGCCTACAGGCCTCAGAGCCTTTGAAGCAGCAGGAAGTGTCAAATCAATTATTGCTTTCCTATAAGAAAATAATGTTTCCAGTTTTAAAAAAGAGGTTCATTTGGAAACAATTTATGCACTTCAGCAGCTAGTTATCTAATAACGATCCTTGATTACATTAAAGTGATGGAGACGTGCACTGAAAAAAGACATTATATTCATACATCATGACATCATGCATTTATGACATCGTCATGCGCTTTATCAGTGGTACATGCTCAATAATAGTGCTTTTGAACTCACACAGATGACTGGGCAATATATTAAATATTTACAATATATTCAGTGTGTTATTGCACATAGTTATGAGCAAAACTTAATACTTTCAAGTCTAGTTGGTGGGTTGGTTAAATGACTTGTTGATTATCGCAAAAAATCAACAATTAATCGCTTCTTGTTGTTTGGAGTCAGTCAGAAAGCACAAGACAGTAGTGCTGACACACTGCATAAAGATAAACAGTCATTTTTAACTGCAAATTATAAAAGGGTTTATGTTTTAAAGTTTACTAAACTTTAAAACTTTAAACTGTTGATTCTTTTGTGTCGATACTTAACATATTTTAAAAGAAATTTCCACATTGCATTTAAAAAGCTACGTCAATGAATGCAATGAAGGTTTTTGTGAACATATATTTTAATACATTTTACTTGCTTGTTGCTATTCATTATAATATTTACACAAATAAGTAAATCAGTAACATTCTTCCCTGAGGACAAAATAAATATAACAAGAGTAAATACTGCTGTATTGTTTCTTTGCTTTTTTGATAAAAAAAAACTTTTGCCACATTGAAACCTTAATCAAATTAATGTAATATTGTTAAAGTTCTGACAAATGTTAACATATACTGCCAAATGTAAGCTATACTGCCCATTTTTAAATAAAGGTAAACAGTGTATGAAAGAAAAACACAATAAATAATTGTTATTAATCTTTGTGTGGATATTACAGAAAATGGAGCAACGTTACTATTGAGAAACTAAACAACAGCCGTCTCTCACTGTACTGTGCTGTAAGGTGTTTGTCCTATTTTTGCCTTTGTGGCTCACTGTCGTCTTTTGAAAGCGTTTCTTTCTTTCAGAGGAGCACTGGAGACAGACAGACTGGTGCGCCCACATGTTCTCAGCACCATACATGGAACTACAGTTAAAAACACCACCCTCCCCTCACAGGAGGAACACAGATCAGGGTCCCTGATCGCCTTTGCGATTACAAAACCGCAGAATTTTGCCGTTCCCCAAAACAAAGTGTTTTTAAGGCTTCTGTTTTCTCTAGCGCTGGCGCCACCAGGAGAACAGTAAACAATAAACACAGGCGGATGCAGTCTCTCTCACACATGCGGATGCAAACACGTACACACGCCACACGCATGTACAGCCCGCACATGCATAGGTGTTACGGTTCAGCACACGTTGTATCGATGTCTAATTTGTGTCGCATTGAGAGGCAAAGCGTGGAGGTTTTTGTCTCAGTACCTGTTACACTTCTCACAACCCTGTCATCACCCACACAGTGAATGAAAACCCCGGACAGCGGCTGCGCGACGGACGGTCACCGGTCGTCTATCCAACTGCACCTCCAACACCTGCAGTCATCAAAACACATAAAACTCCACACGGCATCGGCACAGACTCACTTAACTAAACAAACTCCTTCTCACCAGATGTCATTAGTCTATTAAGCTCAACCGAAACCCGTGGCGCAGTTTGGTTAACGACAATAAAAAGAGGTTGATGTTTTGGCCTTGTTAAATAAACAGGTCCAAACAGAGCCATTGTTATCGATACATCAGAAAAAGCTAGCTGGCTAGCGAACAGCTCTGAGGGGAAAACAAAGTTCAGCGGAACACTTAGCAGTGGACTTATGGCAAATTGACTTTTACTTCAAAGTGCTCCACAATTATGTCTTTCAGCAATTAGAGGCCTTGAAAAAACAGGAGCCACTTGAGGGCTGCCAGTGAACCGGTGGAGAAATGCCCTCAAGCCGACTCCAAGGAGTGCTTATTGTCCTGGGAGTCTGAGCTACTCAGACGCTTTGGCAAGAACACACACATCTGAAAGCAGCGTCACACACACAAAAACACACACGTAACGGACGTCAGAAAAGGGTCAAAACCAGGGTTAAAACAAGATTTTCCACACACAGATCTGACACACACGCAGCTCCAGAATAAATGCGGCAGAAATTCCATACACAAGCAAACTATTAAGCGGTCAAATCGGGGGTATGACTTCAACTATAAATTGCCATTTTAGTGCATTTGAATTGTTTCCAGGTTTAATACGGTTAGAAACGGGAGCCAGGTCTCCGTTCATCAGTGATGTTGAGGTCAGGAAGCTCTGGTCCTGTGTTCAGTTTTAATGTTAATAACACGCTGCTATCTGAAGCAATTAGACTGAATCTGATCACTATCAGCGCTCTGTGTTCCCAGCGCATCTAAAGAAAATGTTTGCGTTTGAAAAAGTGCATCACATAAACAGATAAGCGCTGGAGCTCAGCGTCGGGTCCACTTTGTTCTTGTGCGGATCAGTAACACCAACCTGCTGCTGGTTCTGATGAACTCTTGCTACTGCAGAACTGATATAGACACACAGCAGGCACATATATACACACACAGACTGCAACACATTCAACCCACAAGTGTGACAGAATTCATCCTTCACACACAACTTACGTCCAGTGATATTAATGTAGAAAAATATTCTGTTTTTTTTTTTTAGTAAATTACATTTTTAAAATCACATCACAAAGTTTGCAGAAAAAAATCATGATTATTTCATAGTGTTTAACAGTGAAGTTTATAAACTGCATTAAGACTAAACTAAACTGTGCTATTATTTATTACTATTACTTATTACTTAAGTCTAGATTGTAATTTTAACTAACCACTGATTGTAATTCTACAGTGAAACTAACCGAATAAATAATCTATTATAAATGTATGTAATTTATCTAAGATGTAAAATAAATATGTAATCAGTACACTTTATTCACAACACAACTAATGCTGTAAATCTATGATACATCAATTTTAAACAAATGTAAATATTTAAAACTTACCTAAGCAAATAATAATAATCATAATCAAATAATAATCATTAGAATAATAAAATGTGAAAAAATGTAATGTGCAGTCAAATGTGTTTTGCTATTTAAAAACATGCAAACACACAAATGAAAAATATATAACTGAAGAATGTAACAAATACATTTCCTCAAGAACAACTGACATTCTGTAAAGGAAACGAGTGTGCACTAATCTACTGGTCATCAAACATGTTGGCTAGTCAGATGTGGGAGGAATCCTGATCCGCGACATTCCCAACATGCGGAATGATCACGCGACGCACGTACTGCCATCGTGGTCAATCTGGCGACCTCAGAATTCCTGAATGCTGCCGAAATTCAGCCCTGATGTTTAAATCTATCGTTTAAATCAAGCTCACTTTCAGATGTTTGGTTTGATGAGAAATAACCCGTGCAATCTTGGATAATCAAAACACTGTAAAAACCCACAGACTCTGCTTATCACTATCTTTGCAACATCTGCAAAATAAAGTTTTGCGGTATTTCTTTCTGTTAACTGCTTGTGAGACGTCTTTTAATTTATTCAGTTTTTAATTATCACATTCTAACGATCAATAAATTGAAACTGTTCAGGGTAATAAATTTACCAATATATAAATATGTAAACATATGTAATTATATGTATAAATAATATATACATTTTTAATGAGTTTTTTTTGACAACAGTGAAAAGTCTGTCTCTCCAGTTGCTATAAACTGCTTTTTAAGATTTACTGATTAAACAGGTCATTATTTTGAAAGAACCAAACAAGACTAAAACTTGTGCTGTTACAATGTTACATGTTACAATGCCAAACATATGTAACCTCTAAAAATGAATGAATTTGAAATGTTTTGTGCCATAATTTACAATGTAGATATTTCATCCATAAACATGAGGCACGTTTTAACTATCGTAATCTTACATAATTCTGTAAATGGCCTCAGACAAACTTTCAGTTCAGATGTCAACAAAAATGCACTGTAAACAGGAAACTTCAAATGACAGCCATCCAAACAAAAACACCGTTCTGTCAAAGGTACTGCTTTACAATTCTGGTGATAAAATGTTTGCTAACAAAGGCCATTAACAAGAGCAATTCAAAATGCACATTCCTGTGACCAGGTCACGACCTCTTCGTGAGTGTCTCTCGGGTCACAAGGTCGGGTCAATCTGAGGGGAATGTTCTCCACAGCACTTTATTTATTTATTTAATCTTTCATCTGACTCCGCTCCCTCACCACAGCCCGGATTATCCGAAAAGACAGAGAGAGAGAGAGCGAAGAGACCACTGCTTCAAATTAGCAAGAATAAATAATCAGCACTTTGAGTCAATAAACACTGTACCGCACTTTTTTATGAAACAAGTCAAATAAACGTTTTTAAAAAGTTTCTGGTAGGAAAATAAAGGAATTGAATTCGCACCGGGCGATTTAAGATCATCTCTTACTCTGCTGCTCTCCCGTGTTTCAGTTTTCTTCACATTTTCTCGTGAAGAGCTGCAGTCAGAAAATGTAACCCGTGATTCACGTCTAATTACATGCAAAACGCATGAAGATACTTTTACTCTCAAAACCATTTATTTAAAAAATATTTTGGTGTAACATTCTACACATATAGAATTGCAGCAAAACAACAAAAAGCAGCATTTATAATTATAATTTATAAATAAATACGTTTGAAAATAGGTTTTTATGAGTCTACATGGAATATTTGTAGTTTTAAAAAGTTATTTCTACATGATCAGCTAAAATGAAGAGGCAATAAAGTGAAGATACGCATTTTATAGACTTTTACACAATTATATGCAATCATATAAATTAACCTTACAATCCTCTCATGCATTATGCGTCACCTACACAATCATTTAACAACAGTGAAAATTACACATATACACACACACACACACACACACACACACGATTCGAGCTGTTGGCTTTTCCCATCAGCACTGCAGACCAATGCAGGCCAGAAACACGATGTACCTGACCGACCGCTTGAGTCTATCAACTTCTCACCCTTCGGTGAACTACAGGACCAGAGAGCAGAGAGGAGGCAAAGCCAGGGGACGGTGCAGCACCAGTGGAGGGACCCGCATGAGGGCTGTGGGACCACAGACTCCAGCATTCTTCTGTTTCCTAAATGGCCGGTGCAACACAACAATATGCCTCATTTACAGTTAATGGATGCGTAAAGTTTGTGTACCATTCAATGTGTGTGTGTGGCATATATGTCTGTATTCAGTTATAACAGAGGTGAAAAACCATACAAAGTTCACGTATGTGCATACATTGTGTGTTGGTATGTTGTGTGACGGCACAGTGTGTGTGTGTATTAGTGTGTGCGTGTACTGAAGAGAGCCCAAACTGCTCGGCGCCAGCAGTCTGCCCTTCCCGTAACGGCTGAACGACAGCAGAAGACTGAGAAAGAGAGAGAGAGAGAAAGAGAGAGATTTGCATCTCTTTGTGATAGTGAGGGCCAGGATTCCTCTCGCCCGTACGAAAAAAATACAAATAAAAAAAAGGGAGAAATTCGACAGAACGGCACCAGGACAAATTCCACATGGTGCCGGCGTGTATCAGTGTCGACACACACAGGTGAATTACAGACACACCAAATCACACAAAGCAACAAACAAACACACCTTTATGTCCCTGTTCAAGTAAATTTCCTCGTATGAAACCTGAATCTTCGTTCAAGTAACAGAGGCGCTATTTCCTACACGCTCACTTCTGAAAACATCCAGGCTACTGAAAATAAACTAAAATCTTATTTAGCGTCTTTTAAAGATGAACTTTTATCACAAATAATAAAAGCAAAAGAAGAAAAGCAGGCAGTCTTATTTCCACATGCGCAGCAGAGAACGCATTCAAGCTTCCGGCTCTCATCTTGGCATATTAAGATTATTTTAATTTTCCAATTTGTTTTTATTTTCTGCAATGGTAGAAACTGCTGGGTCAACACGCTACAGCCGGGCGGTAAAATAAAGCTGCTCATTCTTAAAACGGGAGAAATATAATCCCACACGAAGCACTTGAGACACACGCAACTCAATCTAAAAACCCCAATATATTGAAAGTGTGTTTAAGACGAGCGGCTGAACTTAAAAAGAGCGGGTGCTTACTCCTACAAAAATACAGTTGTGCTGCCGTCGGCACAATTGTGAAGGCCAAATATTTTACCACATAAGCGCAGAATCGCTCGCTCTGTCCCCGTTCACTTCAAGTTTCAAATCAGCCTTTGAACTTTTTCTGACACTCAGTCGTTCTTTAATGGACCGACACAAACAATTAAAGGGGCAAAAAAGCGCAAAGAAAACAAACAGTGTCATTAATTCTCACCATTTATTCTCACTTTGTTCTTCTGTAAAGAGTAAAAAAAGATATTCTACAGAATGTTTATACTGTTCAATCATATACAATACAAATCTAGAAAACATCATTAAATGTGTACAGAAGAACAAATGAAATAACAGAGATGAAGATAATAAAAATCTTAAATAATAATAAAAAATTTAAATTACAATCTATCAACAATTCTTGCAGAATCTGGAGTATTATGCTGTTTAATGAACTATATTTATGGTATCAAAATTTCTCCTTTTGACCTCACAGCAGAGAGAATGTCAAGTGGTTGTGGAAGGAGATTTTAGGTGAATGTGTGTGAAACTCGCTCCATGTTTCTGTGCAGACATGTGGAGGGAGTCGCTCCAAGTCAAACAGGAGAGCCGCTGTTTAGACTGTATCCATTCCCCTGACAGGCCTCCAAACGGCCCACTTAAGGTTATTAAAGTCTATAAATACTGTGTTACCCTCGTTAAGATACATAATTGCTTAATTTACATTTTGCTTCCTCCCCAAGAAAATCGGAAGTCATTACACGACTCCCAGAAAACACCCGTCCCCGTGATTAAAGCGTCGCCAGGGCTGGCCAATCAACTGCTGAGTTCAGCGACACCACAGGAAACTCCAGAGGAGAAGGATGGGAAGTCGAGGAAGGGCTGGCATGGATATGTTGTGTGTGAGTGTGTGTGTGTGAGTGTGTGTGTGTGTGTCTTGTGATGATAAGAAAGGAAAACAGAATAAAGTACGAAAAGCTGTTTTGTTTAGAATCAATAACATTAACTTGTGAGTCACATGCACAGAATATAAATATTAGAGGTGGGGGTCAGTATTTCAAAGTACTGCAATATTTTACCTCATATCCTTCCAGTTTTCTCTCAGTAAGAATCAATACTGAGAGAAGTCAAAGGGTTTTGTAGCACAAGGTCAAATCAACGCTCATTTAATGTTTTTAGTCAACCAAAATACAATCTTAGAATGAGGCAATAGTGGCAATTACTGCAGTTTAAATAAAAAAGACAATGTATTAACGGTTTCAATAAACAATATCACATCATAACTCAAAAATAAATGTAATATTTTCCCAGATAACTGCTGATTTCCACAGGCAATAAATGTAGTGACAAGTATGTTGATATGTACAGCGTGAGTGATAAATTTGTTCCTAAAACTGGCTTTTGCAAATATTCAATTAGTCTCAGCTAAGAAGTGATTCATACATATTTTAGGTTTATTCTATCATCAAAATAATTAACTTTAGAATAGATAATGAATTCATACTTGTCCTCAGTTCAGTTTCAGCAAACATGTCTGTGTATGTGTGTTTTGGCTGGGATGGGTTCGAGGAAACTGCATGAATACATTTGCCCACCTTTAAACATAAACAGAACCGGGCTGAGGTTCTGGCTCTAACATTGTTCTCAGGTTAATGAATACAGACACACAGACCTTAACAAACACACACACATATAATTTGATTACAGTGAGCTTTACACACACTCTTACTGCATGATATTCAAGACATACTACAATATACAGACAGAAACTGTGTGTGAGTGTGTGTGCGTGTTTCTCATGCATGTGGGGGGATCTGTACCCCCTGTCTCAAACAGGAAATCCCTTAAATGATGTTATTAGATAAACGCAGCAACACAGGTCAACACAGGGCCAGACTCCGTCTGGGAACTCTGTCTGTGTTTGTGTATGTGTGTGTTTTCCACACACTGAAACATCACGGTTACATCACCAAGTCGAATGTGTCCAATAAAACTGCATTGCTTATTTCAGTGAATGACAGAGTGACCATTTATCAGGCGATTAATCGGTTAATCGATACATATTCACTGCCAGAATCATGTCTGTTAAATTCAAAGCACATTAAACACGGCCGTGTGTTTCCGCAGGTGCTGTGTTTGTGTGTGTCACTGGTAAAACAGAATTAGGGGTTTAGTTTTGTGGACCCAACAGCAGATAAGAAGCCTAAGATGATGAAATATAAAGCAACACATGGCCTAGACGACCTCAGTCTGATCGGTGATAACACACACATACACACACGTTTGTGTGATTCATGATAACTGCAATACAACGCACACAGGGCCAAACACTTTATCAAGAACAGAGCTACAGTGTGATATTGTGATATAACATGATACAGAACTGCACTTCTGATGCTGAACAACTGTAAAACTAATGCATTAGGTATAATTGCATATATTAGGTTAATTATATACAGTTTTTTCGTGTCATGGCATATGAAATATGACATTATGTTTAAACTCTGCAGTTAATATTGTTTGCACTGAACGCATTTATTGCATCTGAACATACTCAATGTAAAAACGGCTAAAAAGAATCACAAACCACNCCCCCCCCCCACACCGTTTCTTAACTTCATCACTGGAGGACAACTTGCACTGTGATGTCAGCAAAACAATTAACATCATGACTTAACGTTTACCAACATAAATCTGCCTCGACTGCCCATCTCCCTCCATTCATTGATGCCACTGGACTATAATTTACAAACGGTCACCATGAGGGATGCGAACGTCTTTGTCGCATTTCAAATGTATTTGATCACAGCTGGAATGAGATGAGCTACAGGGGGAAACTAGCGAGCGATAGCTGATAATGTGTCTGTTTTTCTACATCTCACTACATTTATTACAAGCCAAAGAAGTAACAAAGCTACACAACAATAACTGATACAGCGAATGTGGATCAGGTTTCAAAGATTTCATTGACGAATGAGGTTTGACTGTTTATATCTCGCAGGGATCAATGCAGGCATGAGATCGGGTTCAATTCAACTGTGTTTAGGCCTTTAAAACAAAATGGCACTAATGGTTTTACTGCTGAGGTCATTGTACTTCAGTTTTCTCCTCACAGTTCTTCATTCTGAAGACTCGTCCATCACAAGTTCAATCCAGAGTCATTCAATTAATCCTGACTCTCCTCTTTCTGTCCCTCTCTCATCCACTGTCTCTCTCTCTCTCGCTCGCTCTATCAGTGCATTAATCTCAGCTGTGTTTCTTTGCCTCTGCTGGTGCCATGAGGGCAAACGCTCCAGATGGAAAAACCCTGTTTGTATTCCGCAGGCGAGTCGTCGGCCATTCCGTCTTTCCCTCCTCTCCATCTTCTCAGCCAATCTCTCACTCTCCATCCTCCGCTGTCTCTACCCTCCATCTGTCTCAACCATTCCTGCCATTTTAAATCACTATTTCTCTGCGAATGTGATTCACTTGAAAAAAGTAAAATTCTATATTTTTATGTATGTTGTGAAACATTCACTCTCTCTCTCCATCGATTTCTCCCAAAGGCTTCTACGTTTCATTGTTGCTTCTGTACAAATGTGATTCAGATGTGATTCAAAAATCCAACAAATGTTGGGTAAGAAATTATTTCTTCAGTGTAGAAGGACTTTTGATACTCATAAATCTGCATCTGCAAAGTTTCTGCATCGCACACACATGATGAACTAGAGCAAACATCAAAATATTCTTTCAAAATAAAAACTTCAGCCCCCCAAAACCATTCACACATTGGATTCCCATTGAGAGAGCGATTTATTACACATACACCTGATGTAATGCATAAATGCAGAATTTCAGAACCCTATGCAGATAACAGGTAGAGGAGCTAGCAAAGCGTCTTAACTGCACCGGCGCAACACCGATAGCCGTTATCTAACTGCCGTTCTTTCCTGCGACGGACAAGTGCGCTTCCTGTTCTCCTCCACAGCCCAGACACACCTCACCAGAAACTTCATTCTGCCGTCTGACAGATCATTTATATCACGTAAACCTCACAGTAATTATCTTCCGCTACAGTCTGCCAATATTCTGAATGACAGCCCTATATTGGCGCGGTGCAAGTCAATACTTCACTGCAAATTTTAAAACGGACCAAGTTCTATGTTAAGGTCAACTTCCCCCCAGACATCTGTCTCGTGAGGGGGTCTCTACCTGAGGCATGTTTATAAAGTTTGTGACTCACTTACTTAGCTACAGACGCTAAAACAAAGTTGTTAGTTTTGACATTATTTCACAGCACAATATCTATACGCAGGATGTGTGAGAGAGTTTCAGGTTTTATTGGGTCATTTTCAGCATCAATGCTAACAGGTTGAAGTTAAAATATCCAGCTAACTCCATGGGCAGGAACTGCAGAACATAATTTTTGTTTAAATTCCTTAGACAACATTAAAAAATAAACTTGTTAAAGCACAAATAAACATGAGCATTAAAACATAACATACCGATCTGAACTGAAACTGTCATTACCGGTGTATGTCTGTATGTCAGCTATTCTGAAGGTCGTTTAGGAAAAAATAGCCCCCATGTGAAGCGAAGCATGACCAGGAAGAGGAGGTGACACTACACACAGGAAACCCCAAATAACAGGCAGGTGGGTGATAATGAGACCCTCATGACGTCATGGGAACAACATCCTACAGGTGACTCACCACAGACAGTCTTCAGGGGTTCAGGGGCCGTGGTAGTGACTGAGCTGTTCTCTGGACAACATTTCGACAATAAAAGACTGGACTTTACCAGAGTGACTGAGAACAAACTCCAAACAGCTCTGAGAAGTTTCTAAAATGAAGTAAATGAAGTCACTCAATTTACACAGATACCCAGTACCTCATATTCCACAAACGTTTAAAAAATCTGAACCTAGCTAAAACACATTGTGTCTCTTTTCATTCAGTAAATCTGGACACATACACACACACACATAAATTAAACCAATACAATTTAATACCAATATGATGTCTGCTTTACAGAGTGCATCACTAATGTTGTTTCAGATGTTGCAGTGATTTTCCCTGACAGAGCACTGCTCTCATTCACCTCGTTTCCTATGGTGGCATTAAGTGTTTACCCACAATAAACACACACTGATTCCCTGGCACCACTGTGTGTGTGTGTGTGTGTGTGTGTGTGTGTGTTACTGAAAAACACAAGCTACTGCACACTTTTAAATGTCACACTTTAACACAAATATACTGATTAAAACACAATAATTCTCTCAATTCCAATCCAGGGATCCAAAACTAATATCAAGCATAAAGAAAGTTTTTCTTAAATAACAAGAGCAATACAAATTTCTCAAATATCAATTAAATGTAAAAATACAAACACTTATGATGGAGAAGCAAGTTACTGTTAACCGTTATATATTCATTCCATCTTAAGCAAGCACACACAAGCACACACACACGCAAAAGCACAAGTACACACACACACACACCCCAAACCCCCACCAGGAACTGGCTATTTCAGCCGGGTTAACAGTGACCCGCCCTGCTGCTCTGGGACCGGGGGCAGAGGTTCTGTTGAGCCCGCGAGGCTGTCACCCTCTCTGGGGATGGATTTACATTCCTGCCACTCCCATCCACCGGACGAACTCGGCCCAACACACACAGTCACATAGCATCAGTGAAAACACACAAACACTCACGGCGGTCGCAACAAAACCTCCCCGACCCGAAATCACCCGACGGCAACAGAAGCTAATGGCTATGAATTACTAAATGATCTTCTAACACGTTTCATTTTAGCTCCTCTGAACATTATAAGAACAATAAAGAGAAAAACGGTTGATTAGTCGCCCAACAAGTAACAAGTTGATTTAAGAGAATGCACAAAGACACACACAGCCACACACGACACACAGACACACTCCACACACAGACACACTCCACACTCCACACAGAGACACACACAGAGACACACAATCAAGCTGACGTAAGAATCTAGATAATTTTGTCTTGCTTGCTTTAATATTTTGTGCCACAGTGCTCCAAAAGTGTATATATTTAGAGACACAATCTCACAAAGCTGCAGTGTACTGAGCGTTTAATAAAAGTTAACCTCCACCAGGATAAAAAAAAAAAACGTTATAACAAATTCACAGAATAAATGCTACATTTCCAGACATGTATTACTGCTTAATGTCGGAGCATCATCAGTGAGAACTGCTGCTGTTATCATGCATAATCCATTACTACACTTTTTTTGATAGGATGATGTCAGTTTTGTGCAATACAAAGGTATAATAATTTCGGCCAGTTATTTGCTGAATTTTTGTCAGATATCCTATTATAGAGCTGCACCGTGACAGATAACAACATTTGTCACTGAGATATGTGTCTGGTAAACACACATTAAACTAGCCTAATCATCCAAGGTTTATTTTTTGACATTGACTAGTTCGGTGAACTGGTTGAACCCACCTAATGCACATAACTAGCAGCTACATGGGAAAACAACAGTGCATACGTTCACAACCTGAGAATCGCTGGGAGATAAATGCTACAGAAATCCAGGCCCTGCTTGGAAACACATGTGAAATATAAGGGTGAGAGCGGAAGAGAAACAACATGGCCGTAACAACACAGGAAAGCAGAAACTTTACGGCATCGCCAAACATAACCGGGCGTCTGTGTGGGTGAGTTTGGTGGGTTGAGGTGAAGCAAAGGAACAGCATTCTCACAGTCAAAGCTGAGGAGAGTCTTTCTGTCATAATGTCAGGAAGAATGATGGTGGCCAAGAAAAGCTAATGAAAACATGACACCTACACTTACTGCACTAACACAGCAGGTCAATGCTGGTACACTGTGTCCAATCATACATTAAATATAAACAAACATGCTGAGAAGAAAGATTCCTCAGAAAACATGTGCAATATGTTTGTGTATCTGTGCAAATGACAGACAGACAGCAAAGGAGGGAGAGATAAAAACAGAGCGATAAAGATGAAAAAATGCTGGTGCAACAGTGCCATCTAATGGAGGCAGAGGTACTGCAAGACGTGCGACGTAAAGAATCACGTTTAATACGTTTCACATCTGAACAGAAGCTACAAAATTTACGGACTGAAGTTTACGTAGCTGAATTTGACAAAAACTGTTTCTATTGGTTGCAGTAAAAGGACAAACAGAAATCTAAAGAAATATCAGGACAAACGTGAACACTGCCAAATAATATCACATTAATTCTTCCTGTGAAACACAAACTACATCTAAAGAGAAAAACATCTATACTGTATTATAATTGTATTATATTTATAATATAAATATAAATGTGTGTATATAAACATAACCTTTTTTCTTATCAGTTTTGAAGGAGGAAAAAATGTTCCATTTAAAAAAAATAACTTGTGGAAAAGAGAGTCATATTTGTAGAGGTACCACAGCCAAAACAGTGTGTGATTCACATCCTAAACACTTAATCAGACAAATCCACATCACACCAGATCAACAGTATGACACCGCCGCGCGTGAAGCTCATGTCGGAGCGTGAAGACTGTGGGACGATGGGAAACTCTGATGTCAATATAACAAATAATTTACTGTCAGAATCACCAGCCTCACATCTCAGTTACATAATAGATTTTATTTATTAATTGAGGTTCAACAGCCTCAGCGTAGTTTTACTGCACAGAGAAACTCTTACTAGTTAAACTATTATAAGGGCTAATTTTTCTTCATGGAAATTTGATGCAGTAGTCGTTTAGCATTGGAGGTTTATGGAAAAAAACTTCACCTCTATCATATCATTTATCAACCACAACATTAAAACAAATGATTAACTATCAATATATAACATCAGTATCAAATCTAACATTTCATTTGACAGTTTAGATAAACCTCCTCCATTATTATTCATTGCTACACTTTTATAATAATAGTACAGTCATTAAAACAATGAAATGAATGAACAATCTTATTTAAATCTTGTTTTTGCAGCCACACTTTGCCTGGATTGGGGCTCTGCACACTCAGTATTGAATTTAATATTAAACTCTGTATTTAAATACCATATTTCACTAGAACTTTCCACTCTAACTCATCCATTTAAATAATAATAATAATGCCAAGTTTTATACATTTTGCCAGTATGTCTATAAAACTGAATACAAGCATTCATGCCTGCAAGAAGTACAAGATTTTAACTCGGTCAAGTGGCTTCTAACTTTGGACTAGTGCTGTGCGTTCTGCAAAAACAGCAAAAAACATCTGATCCCCTGTAAAGGTTCAGCGTTTGAGCTGAAACAAACCGTGTTTTACCGCATCATGAAACTTTATAGAGATAAAATAAGCTTGACTCGCTCGTACCTGCATCTGAAGTCTTTACACGAGTGAGTGTTTCGGCTGTGAAGAGGATCAAATTTGGAACGAAAGACACGACAGAGCGGAGAATGAAAGAAGAGCGACGCGAGGATGAAAAGAATGAGAAACGTTATTCAACGCCAGCGTATGACAAAAGAATCAAACGATTCTCTGAAAGACATAAAAATGGAGTCAAATAAAGTGGATTATGTGTTTTATGAAGATCTCGCCGCGGTGGCCACAAAAACTGCTTCCAACTCGCTTAATTAGAAGACTTCAGAAATTTGGACTTGAAATAAAAGATAAAGGAAAGGCTTAAATCTCTCACACACACGTTTCGTGTTAGCACACCTGGGCAGAGGAGGGCAGCTCACTCTCCAGGACTGATCCTGGGTCAGGTGACCTCTCCGCCGAGCCCAACAGCCGGCTCCTTGCTGTCTAGAGTTCACACACACTCCAGAATGCGTGCGGTACCTGGCCCAGTACAGCGGGGAGTCATCCCAGACCTGCCAATCAGAATGTGTCAACCAGCAAACACCGAGCCCTCTGTGTGTCTCTCTCTCACACACACACACACACACACTCATCCATGCGGTGGGCAGACAGAGGGAGGTAAACGGTTGTGACAGGGGGCAGTAGGGTTGGGTTGAGCCATCTATCATAAAGCCACGACAGAGTAATATAAGACCAGAGGCTTCTCTCAACACACACACACACTTCTGCACAAAATCCACATCACAGCTGCTCACAAACAAAGATGAATTATTAAAGAAACTGTTCACCATAACATGTTAATTCTGACATTAGTTTCTCACCCTCCAAACTTGAATGACTTTTTTATTCAAGGAACACAAATGTATATGTTTTGAAAAAGATCCTTGTTGTTCTTTTACAATCAAATGTACTGGGAAAATCAAACTAATAAAAAATAAAACTAATAAAACTAGAACTAATAAAAAAGTACTATTGATTGTAACAGTCATGTAAAAAAAAACGTCACTGTAAACATTTATCAAATCAACCTTTTTTCTTGAGACACAGGGCAGTAAATCCCAGCTCTGAAACAACATGATGGTGATTAAATGGTGACAGAATTGTTACTGTATATCTGTGTCATTATTATATTAAAGAAGCTGATTTTTGCAAACAAACGAAAGCAGATTCTGCTCTGGTCATGTGAGACTCATCCTCACGTCTGATTTATTTGATAGTGTTTTAATTTGCTCTGTGATTTGATCTAGATGAGCAAAGTGGCCCGTTTAGCTTCTGTATTTTAAAGAGAAACTGCAAACAGAAAGTAAAAAAGACAAATGGATCCGACACAGCCAGCCCTGCGTTAAAGAGTGAGAGGGGTGGACGAGAGACAAAGGGAAAGAGATAGAGGGAGGGAGAGAGGAAAATAAATCTGCACTCGTCCATCGATCCCCATCCCTTCTGCTCTCATCTTATCTTCAGGTCTGAGGGAGTCGGGCAAGTTTAAATGATTCTGACCTTGTCCGACATAAATAGTCAGAAAACTACAAAGAGCAGATAGCCCTCTCTCTCTCTGAGCAAAGGGGGACGAGGAAGGGAAATACATTGAGATAAGAGGAGAGAGATAATACAGGAGTTACTACATCAGCAAGAGTGTCACAGACAGACATAAACACAGCCAGCTAAAGCCCCACTGACAGGGTGTTGGTGTCGGCGCCCGATCTGAGACCTTCCCCGTGTTTCCACCGCAGAAAAGCTGGTCAGACCAAAATATGGTCACAAACATCAGAGAGGCAGGATAATGTCCTCATTAAATACAGTCTTAAACAACCAACTAGATTGAACCCGTCATAATCAATAAAGCGTCACCGATGCGACGGCATGATGTTTGTTTAGCTGACAAACATTCTGTTCATGTATGTTTGCACAGAGACTCCAGCCGCTGTCATTTCACAGTCAGTTTGAACTGAAAGCCATGATGCCATGCATTTGGATATTTCTTCTTTTTTAATTTAACTTTGACTGTTGCATTAAAAGCTTGTGACAGGGTAAAATGCATTAAACAAAATCAAATTACTTTTGTTTTGAATGTTAAATACAAAAATTAAAAATCGCCAGAGACCGGACAGTACAATATTATATTAATACTTATGTCATAACGTCTAATAATAGTGTGCTTGTGTTCATGCTTAAATATATATATGTCTATTTAAAACTCAAATGAAATAGTCCCGACATATTGAATGGGAAACCTGTGGACAGTGAACCCAGAGCGAGAGAGACAGTAATGACTATTACACTTAAAAGACATCCTCCTTTCATGCGCCGTTATGGGAGCGTGGCCTCGCGATCAGCGCGGGCCCTGGGCCCTGTTCCCTCTGAAGAAGATGTGAACGTCGCGGCGGAAGAAAAGGAGGAAAGACGGGGGCCTTTAATATTCATCCTTTTCTCTTTTTAGAGTGTAACGGCTGCACCTGACATCTACGGAAACTGTGCAAATCTCTTCACGCATTGTCAGGCTCTCCTCTAATCATTTTACGCCCTTGTGAGGCTTTGAAAAGAGCCGATAACGAAGCGAGTCAAATACTGAGCCGCTCAATTCACAAGTTAACAGAAGAGACGTAATAATCATCACCTGAGATTCACTGCGACTGAACTCAGCCTGTAACGCACGAGTGTGATCGACAAAACTGAAGCTGTTATAATCCACCCTGCGAGCCCTTCATGCAACATACAGCTATAACGTTTTATTATAAATCGACAAAGACCGTCTGCAAACGCACCATTAGAGGCATTTCAATTAACGAAGCCATCTGCAATAAACTGAAATAAACCCGCAAAAGCGTCACAGGTGACGCTGAACGCACATGCGCTGCACTTATGATCCTGCTCAAACTTTTCAATGCGGCACAACATAACGCGACATTCACAGCGAAGCGAAGCCGCAGAACTGCGGTCCTCTCAGAGCCTCATCTTAATCTTGTACCCTCTGCATGGGACTTTATCAGACTGTGTGATCGCTGGTCATTTCAGTGTAGAGATGCAATCGCCTCTCCTACCTCACATTACCTTCTTCCCTCAGGACTGAACAACAATAAACTCCCACACAACAGACAAACAACAGCCGCTGATCTGCGCTAATATAATAACACTGAACCTGAACTCTGCTCCCAAACTGGACAATGATTTTCATTTGTCATTTTTACTCAGATGGAATCAAAATAAACTTGTTTTGAACATCTGAC
Organism: Yasuhikotakia modesta; assembly: GCA_036877545.1. NCBI lineage: Eukaryota > Metazoa > Chordata > Actinopteri > Cypriniformes > Botiidae > Yasuhikotakia > Yasuhikotakia modesta. The sequence goes on along the minus strand of JBAJNP010000889.1, from coordinate 3,131 downwards.
ACCAGCAGCAGAAACAAATGCTTAGGTTTACTGTTATAAAAATGTTTATGTTCTTGTTGTGGTAAGTTTTTACAATATAAAAGCTTAATAATATTTTGCTATTAACCTAAAAATATTTTGGATGTTTTATGCTGTTTATGGGAGCACGTGGATACTAACACTGGAGTCAAGCCCCAAATGCAAACCAACACCAGATCTCCTTAAAACCCTTTAGACCTGTTAAAGTCCAGATACAGATTAAAACCAGTTTAAAACCCTGACTGTTTATTTTAATGAACTAAAACTGCAAAGTTTTAAAAGATTCTGATTCTAATAGATGCAATAAAATACACTTGAATACATTTTTAAAGTCTAAAATAAAAGAAACAACAAATTCCTATTGTAGAGTGTGTGACTAAATACGTTGCAGAGACTGAAAAGCCAGGACCGCAATGGGCAAAATTATGGTCCAATAGCGCCAACCTGTGACTGAATGTTCAACTGCAGAGAGGAATCAATCGAGTTTATAAAACACACATTAATCCATTTGTGCTCATAATCATATATAAAAACACAGAGGGGCTCCATAACTTGTGTGGTTTAGAAAGGAACACATGTAGTGAATATTAAATATAAGAGAGGAATGAATTGTGTGTTTAAACTTTTGTATGTTTTCCCTGTGTGAGTAGATGTTGGTATGTAGTACTAGTGTGTAAGAGGAAATTCAGTGTAATACAGCCTCCAACTGATCCATGAGGAAGCAGAGGAAGAAAAAAACAGGAAAAGCAATGGAACTGTAGAAGAGAGAGAGAGAGAGAGAGAGAGAGAGAGAAAGAGAAAGGGAGAGATCTATAGTCTGTCTTCTGGCAGAGGGGCATCCAGCTGAGCGCTGGCTCCAAGCCCAGTTAGACCCCTGCCCTGGCTGCACTCACACACACACTCACCTGGGATGTCTGCCATCCGGGCAGGACCTCCGCCAGCTCCTCTCACACACACACACACACACACACACACACACACACACACTGACACCCACAAACACACCTCACAGCCAGAGAGCTTCCTGTCCAACCCTAAACAACCCTGATCATGTCCGGCCCTCCACCACCCACTGGCACGCCTCCGCTGTGTGTGATGAGAAGAGTGTGTGTGTGTGTGTGATGAAGAGATGGGTGTGTGTGTGTGTTTGTGTGTGTGTGTGTGTTTGTGTGACGAAGAGAAGGGTGTGTGTGTGTTTGTGATGAAGAGAAGAGTGTGTGTGTGTGTTTGTGTGATGGAGAGAACAGTGTGTGTGTGTGTGTGTGTTTGTGTGTGATGAAGAGAAGAGTGTGTGGGTGTTTATGTGATGTAGTGTGTGTGTGTGTTTGTGTGTGAGATATGAGCCGGATGGGGAGAGCAGGTGGGAGGGAAAGTGGAGAAGCACAGGGGATGATGGGATACGTACAGCTTCCTGTACAAGTAATACGCTGGGCCAATATGAGAGTGTTTTTAGACTGACGATCCATTGGTTTCATTTACATGGACACGGGATGCGCTTGTGTGTTCAAAGAGCAGGAAACAGCACAGCAGATAGAAACAGGGCCTTGAGAGGCACTTTTAAAATGTAGCATTCATGGCATGAAATGCATCAGCCTTCACAGTCATCATGTTTGCAAAAGAAACAAATGAGAGAACTTTTAATGGATCTACAAACGTCCCCAGACACACACTCACACCTGTAGCCACATCTGCACTATAACTATCAGATATAAGAAGTATTAGAAATATGAATTATCAACAGGGATACGAGGAAATACACATTAAGTAATGGTGGACAGGTTTAAAAAGGAAGAAACAATGATTTTTCTACTTACATAAAGCAGGTCAATAAACATAATGTTTACAGTGTTACAGGCTTTTCATGTTCATTTAAAATAAATATCAAGCCATACTGCCTTTTCTGAGTCTGCTCTGAGTTATACTCTAAGCAAATCTACTAGTTAACATTAAACAGCTTCAACATCACTGTAATTACTCATTCAGTCTAGTTGTTAAATCTGATGATTAGTTACATACCTTCCTGCAGTGAGACCAGAGGGGGGAAATATTCTGGGATGTAATCGCTCTTCTCTCCCCGCAGCGCATTGCGAGCATCTGTGTCGAAACCAGCAGCAGGAAACTGCAGCACGCAGCTCTTGCTTACGGGAAATTGAGGGATCGTTTGAGGAAATGCAACAGGCTCCAGATTATTCACATAGTCCTCAAGTTCAGTGATACTGACTCCCAGCAGTCCAAAAGCCTGGTCCACATCGCTTAGTCCAGGGTCTGTGCGCCCATCTGAGTGAAGTGAGGGGGGTTGCGTAATTCATTAGTAAATGTTCTGTTATGAAACATACAGAATTAATGTATGTTCAGAGCAAACATAAAAGCACATTAATACCATAACTTTTACATCTAATAAATGAGAGATTGCATTGAGGCAGGGCCCTGATAGGTCTGTCTATTCTTGTTATATAGAAACACTACAGCAACAATTACTGGATGACTGTGTATTTAATTTATTCATAGCTATTTAACAAATAAATAATTAAATCAACAAAAATATAGTTTTTATATTGCAATATTGATATTTAAGTTTAAATTATTTTAATGTGAAAACATTTATGTTGGAAATTGGCTGACTTGTAGATAGATCATTAAACCATTAAGTGTTCACCTATAACATAGTACTGCATACAGAACAATGTAATAATGATACATTCTCTCATGCATGACTATGTTTCCCAACATTATCATTGCTACAGTATGCAATGCATTCAACAAACCAAACTCACAAATGAACATTAATGAATGTCTTATGAAACATGGCCATTAACAAACACAAAGGGCAGTTGTGGTCTACTGGTTAAGGAGTCTGACTTGTAATCAGTAGGTTGCTGGTTCGATTCCAGCACCGGCAGATAGCAACTGAAGTGCCCTTGAGCAAGGCACCTAACCCCGATTGCTCCGGGAGCTGCCCCCTGCTCCGGGTGTGTGTATGTTCACTCCTCACATGGATGGGTTTAATGCAGAGGTCACATTTCGGTTATGGGCAACCGTAACTGACAACCGTAAAAACAACAGCAATTAGCCCTATATATTGGGCTATATTTGGCCTTATTCCTATAACCATA